>NAJN01000231.1:0-29734 GCA_005059845.1 Cryomyces minteri
TGCCCAACCGCGCAATTTGGCGCCGCTCTTCATCACGCCCTGTCTGAGTGCCCGACCGATATCTTCGGTGGTCATGCTGCTCCTCCACTCCTTCATCACGGCTCGATCAACAAACGCACTGCCAACAATCATGGCTACAACTACGGCTCAGCCCCAGCGCCACGCCCAACTCGCCGCTTCGCCAGCGCTTCTGCTCCGGCCTACACACGACCTACTCGCGCTATGCGAAACGCCACGTTCGACGCGTACAACAGAATGCCCGCTCAGACCTTGACGACCATCACCACGATCGACTATTAGGATACGCGAGGAGTTCTAGCCAGCTTTTCGCCCCGACACATCTTCTCCATTCACGCAGACGACGGCTACTCTACAGATCAGATGTTACATGGGCATGTATAGAGCCTGGATGCCATTGCTGCAGTTGGAGACAGCGACAGATAATGTGTGCATCTCTTTCCATCACGGCTTGTCTGGCTTACGACTCTTGCTTGGCTACTTACGTTTGTTTTGCAGCTTCCCGGCAGAGACCAAGGGACAACCCGTCTTCCTGACTTGGCGGTACGGGTCTCCAACTGGCATGGTGTCTGGTTGACTTGCTGGGAAGCTGTTTGTCTGCCTGGGGTGGGATAGAGGAGGACAGTAGACACTATCATGTAGAGATATACGAAATATGTAAGGCCAAGAAGCCTACTTTCTCGCATTATGACTTGACTCCCGACAACAACCGCTGCTTTCTTCGCACGACAGTGCTCTCATTGTGGACTCAAGCACAGAAGAGTACGGAGAAACACAAAACATTCACAGAAATAGGGAGAGCTCTAACTCAACCGTTCCTTATTCGGCGAAATCGAAATATGTCATGCAAAGTCATCGGAGAACTCCATTGACTACGAATCTCAACGTCCGATCCATACAGATTTCTTACCGCTATCCCGCATCACTCAACCCAAATGATACTGCCCCATAACCACTTCCACCTTACACGACGATCCGCCGATCGTAACTCTTACGTACCTCGCTCTCTGTTCGTTCACACATGCCGCATCGACACCAACATCTGCACAGAAATCCCTTCCTGCAAAGCTTCAATTCCGCGGCACACAATGCGTTGCTCGATATCACTCCCCTTCGTTCTATCCCTCCTTGTTCTTGTCTTACCTCTGTTCCCGCGCACTTCGCATGATGTCTTGGTTCGACTGCTCTACTGTCCAGTCTTCATGGTCTACGCCTACCTCTCTCTGCGTCGCTGCCTTTTCCTTTGCAATCTCTGTACGATCAAAACGGGTAGGTCGGTCAGCTTGGTGGGATACGGGACGTAGAACTCAAGCAGACGGAGAACAGGGATGGAGCAAGAGATGTGGCACGCTGATTTCAGACCGTATTTTGGGCAACGTGCACGTTCATTGATGGAAGGCTCTACGAAGGAGGCAAGTGAAGAAGTGCAGAGCATGTGAGAGCGTCTGGATACAGTCTCTCGCTATCGTAGATGTCTCCTGAGTATGTGGATTGCGGACGACAAGATAACGGTTCATTTTGGAAACCATGCACCGAAAGGCGAACGCCAAGGGACCTATACTCGTCTCTTTCGGCTCGGACTGAGTTGACATTCTGATATCTATGCAACAGCAAATAGATAGAGGCAGTTGAAACACGACAAGACGTAGAGGACAGTAGCTCGCATCACTCACCACTCGATGCACGGCCACATGCACACACAGGTAGTCATTGGCTCTTCAGTGGCCTGTAAAATGGCGGTGATGGGTGAAGTCTCTAGAACTCTCCACACCTGCGAATACATCGACGAGCTTGTAGCAGCTTCGAGGAGTCTCGGTAACACTTCAGTCTCTTCTCCAGTGTTCCCAGCGAACCGCCTGCTAGTCCGGGCGGTCCCACTGCTGCTGGCGAGGCAGAAAGTAGATGAGTGGTGGTTGATCTTCCCGAGCCCCAAGGAAGCGGTTCAACCCCCAGCGGTGGTGAACGAGATCCCTGTAGCAAGGGTCCGGCCTGGGCTCCACAGCATCTCAAGCCTCCGAAACACAACAGCCCGGTCCATGTGCTTTTGAGGGCATCTGTGTCTGAGACATCTTCTCCCTCGCGTCACTCTCACGACCCCTCCGTCGATCACCGGCAGCGCAGCACCTCGACGGCCAGCCGAAGCTCAGAGGCCCCTACGGTCGACCTTTACCTCTGCCCTCCGGGACTTTCAACGAATTCCCCTGTACCTCTACGGATCGGTCACCCTCACGCTTGCTCTTCCTTCGCGTAGTGGAAGTCGCACGGGCGAGGACACGGCATTGCTGGCGCCGGTTGCAGGATCTGTTCGTAGGACACCCTTGGACAAGCGTGTCTCAACGTACATCGACATTCACACTTCAGCAGACAGCCGTCCCGCTCCATTCCCGTTACCACGTACCCTGTGATCAAGTAGATATTTCGAGGGCCTGCGAAAACAGTAGTCGGCATGGCTGCAGCACCACCGACACAATCGTTGAAGGTACGGAATAGGGCTATCACATGTCACATGGCACGACATGAGCTTACGGTTCACCGCAGTGCGTAGTGACAGGCGACGGTGCAGTTGGTAAAGTACGGGATTGAGAGTCTGGCCCCCGAGCGATTGGTGACTGACAGCTCGATGCAGACATGTCTACTCATCTCGTATACTACAAATGCGTTCCCTGGCGAATACATACCCACAGTGTACGGCCACCTCCACCCTAGATCCTGAACGCCGCTAATCGGCTAGATTCGATAACTACTCTGCGAGCGTCATGGTCGATGGCAAGCCGATAAGTCTCGGATTGTGGGATACGGCAGGACAGGAAGATTATGACCGCCTCCGCCCTCTGTCATATCCGCAGACCGACGTCTTCCTTATCTGCTTCTCGATTGTCAGCCCGCCCTCCTTCGACAACGTCAAGGCGAAGGTGAGCTACAACGCCCCTCCCACTACTCTCGACACAATCGCTAATGGTGCTGAACCTAGTGGTATCCCGAGATCGAGCATCACGCCCCGAATGTACCCATCATACTTGTAGGAACAAAACTTGATTTGAGAGACGACGAGGGCACAAAAGAGAGTTTGCGTCAGAAGAAGATGGCGCCCATACAGTACGAGCAGGCGGTGGCAGTTGCAAAGGAGATCAAGGCTCAGAAGTACCTCGAGTGCTCTGCGCTGACACAGCGAAATCTAAAGAGCGTATTCGACGAGGCCATCAGGTACACGATTCTTGCCGTGGCGGCAGATCTACAAGCGTCGAGAACTGATCATGTATCACAGAGCGGTCCTAAGCCCACGGCCAGCGCCCAAGGCGAAGAAGTCGAAATGCGTACTTCTGTGAGACATCCAGAGCTACCCGCAGGTCGTTCCTCAGACCGAGGGATTTTATCGCAATCTGCCACCCATAGAATGCTCTGTCGTGAAGCCTCATTCTTGTTCTCCGGCGCATACAAGGCGTATTACTCCTGGTTGGAAAGTAGGTGGATTGTCAGCACGCGAACGGGGCGTAGTGCGCAACACACCGGGTTCCCGCCCAAAGCGGAGCAAACCCTTCCGGCGCAGGGAGGACACGAATTTGTTTCATGAAGGGTTTTTGTAGCGTCCGGCATCCCGTCTCTCCTTCGTCTCTGTAGATAGGGCATGGCGTCCAAACGATCTTGAGAATCGCCTCTCCTACACAGACTTGCTGTCCGCAAAGGACCAGCGTGTCAGCAAGCACACTGAGCATTCCTTAGACAACACGAGAACCAGATCCCAGAGACGCTTGTTTCCTCCTCACCATCCTTTCCCCGACGATTGAACCTTGACCCTTGACTCTCGAATCGACCACCCGACAACCCCTGTAAACCCAATCTCAGCCGCAGGCGGTAAGCGCCGGCAATATTGTTACAAAATCTCGAATGATGAGACTACAGATCTGGGCCAAGTTATCCTAAGGTACTTTTTACGAGAACCCCCACAATGGTCGTAACAGAACACAGCTCCAAGCAAAAGCACCCCGCCGACAAGGGCGAGAGATCGAAAAAGCGCAAGCACGGAGACGTCTCCACAGACCTGCCCGGCGACTTCGAGCACGAGGTGAAGTCGGAACTATTGCAGAAGCACGAGCCAGCGTCAAAGCCAGAGCTCAGCAATGAGGCGCAAAGGGAGCAGAGTTCAAGACTCACAGCGAAAGAGAAGAAAGCAAAGCGCTCCGAAGAGCGGCACAGAAAGGGCAAGAAGCGGAAGCACGACGACGACACTACCGACCTCCCAGACGACGTCAGAGACGAGTCGCAAGCGCAAGAGTCGAGCAACACCCCTGCTGCGGGAGCGGGCGGAGAGGACGTGGCGGTGGTGAAGAAGAAGTCCAAGCGGCGGAAGAAGCACAAGACGTCCAAAGACGGAGCCGAAGGCGAGGATCCAGCGCAAGCGGATGGTGATGGGAAAGCAGAGGGCGAGAGCAAGCAGCGGTTCATTATCTTCATAGGTAACCGTCCCCCCTCCCTCTCCCGCTTCCTCCTTCCCCCTTCCCCCTTCCCTTCCCGTACCCACCCTTCCTTCTCCCACCTCCACAGCTGACCTTGCCCCCTTCCCCGCAACCGCACAGGCAACCTCCCCTTCAGCGCGACAACCGCGTCCATAACGGAGCACTTTGTCAAGATCCGCCCGGACTCCGTGCGCCACATCACCGACAAGAGCACGCAGAAGTCGAAGGGGTTCGCGTTCCTGGAGTTCGAGGGCTACGACCGCATGAAGACGTGTCTGAAGCTGTACCACCACTCCGTCTTCGACGACGGCATCACCCCCGGGCGCAAGATCAATGTCGAGTTGACGTGAGAAGCCCCTTGTTCCTATCCTACACCCTTCCTTAAACCCCCGTGCCCCTCCCATGCCCACATTGGTGTCTCCCCAGCATCTCTCTCCTTCTTCCTCGCCCCGCGTGTCGCACCAATCTAGACGGCTGTCGACACCCCTCGCTAACACCCCCCGCCCGATACAGTGCAGGCGGCGGCGGCTCCAAATCCACCGCGCGCAAGACGAAATTGCAGGAGAAGAACGAGCGGCTGAACGAGCAGCGCAAGCGGCGGGCCGAGGAGGAGGCGAAGGTGAAAGCGAAGGCGGCGAGGAAGAAGCATGGCGCAGTGAAAGGGGAGGCGGATGAGGAGAAGCCGGGCGTTGCGACGCCGCCGACGAGGGATGACGGACAGGGCATACATCCGAGTCGGTTGGCTAGGATGGGTGTGTGATGTGTGGGTATGTACAGGAGAGGTTGTAGGGGCGTTGATGGCGTCGGAGGGTCATCAATCAGGGCGCTTGGGATGGGTCGTTCCAAGGTTCTTCGTGTATGCGGGGCCATACCCAATATTGTTCGGGCTCACACTCGAGACCCAAACCTCCGCTGAATGATACTGGCGTAGAGCACCGCTTGTGCAGATAGTGGAGATTGGCAGTGACACCGCTGATGCTGTTGTAAATGCTCTACATGGATGTGGCTAGAGATCTTTGAAATTCTGCCAGCCCCTCAGTCTCCACCACCGTACTGACTCTCATATACACACCTTTCACTCCCGTCTTCCCCCCATCTTCTTCCTCGCCCCAAAGCTAGTACTGAGCAGCCGCCGACTGGCAGGCCTTCAGCTGGTCCAAGTACCACCCGCAGATGGTCAAGTTCCCCTGGTTGTCGTCCATGCACTTCCTGAAGCTGCCGACCTGGCTCTCGCACGTCCGCGGGGCGTTGAAGTCGCCGTTCGCGTACGCGCTGTCCGACGTGTTGGCCGGCATGCTGTTGGTCTGCGAGGCCTCGGCCGGGGCGGAGGACGAGGAGCCGCCGAACCAGCCGCCGACGGCGTGGCCGATCGAGGAGCCTACTGCCACACCGCTGGTAGGGGTATTAGTATACGCGTACGAATGCGATGATAGTGGGTTGATGGCGGGGACGTGGCAAGAGATATGGGCAGGTAGGGGCGGCGGTGTTGGTGATGCCTTTTGGGGAGGGGGTTGAAAATACGTACGCAGCAGTGCTAGCCATCTGACCGAAGAGACCGGGACCCTGTGATGCAGTCTGCTGAGGCGCGTGCGGCTGCTGTGCGTTCGCCGGCGGGTGTGCCATGCTGGAAGCTGGACGGGCGTTGGCGGGCTGTGGCGGCGTGACATTTGGGCGCGAGGGCGCCGCTACGGGCCTGCGAGGAGGTGCTGATCCGCGGGATTGACGAGGCATGATGGCTGCTGATGAGGGGCTTCGTATGTAGTGAGGGATGGATGTTAGTTGGTGATGAGGGTGAAGAAGAGATGGAACGGTGGTGCGGGCGAAGTGGGATCTACCGTGGGAGCTTCGAGAAAGCAAAGGCCATGTTATGTTTGATTGGTCTGCTGGAGGCGAGCTCTGCTGGCCAAGGCTTTGTGCTACGGGCGAAAGGGCTGGCTCCAGCTAAAGAATTCTGGTCAACGTTTCCGAATCACCACTGACGCATCAGTGAGGTTCTCGTTGGAGGTCAGAAGAGGCTGCAGTGCGAGGGGTGAGAGATCACCATACGGACTTTTACGATAGCAGAGAGGAACGGTTGTTGTAACAAGTAAAGGTTCTTGCGAGGGACAACTTGTGAGCAATACAACACGGGAGAAGAGACATGCACCAGTTTTCATGCAGTCAGTGTTGTGGAGCTCGAAGCAGCAAGTTGCGTCCAGTCCTACGTTACTCGAGGCTCAGATCGTAGAGCTACGTAGAATACGCTGTACCGCGAATCTGCCTGCTTCTATTTCCAAAAGCTGAGTCGCACCACCAGAGTAGCATGCCTTCTCCGTCGAGGCTGAGGGCGTGCAGGACGGGGCTTGGAGGTTCGCCAGAGAACGTCTTCTGGATGGTTTGCTGAGAACGCCACCTTGGCATGGTCTTGCTATTAGTCGTTAGACGGAGCCGGCTCCTGAAGCTTCGGTCTCGACATCTTCCAGGGGTTGTGAGAGTGCAGCGTGGAGACACCACGTCGATACTCATGCCAACAGCATCGAACAGTGCGCTTGTGTGCCGGTCCAGCATCCAACAGGTCTTGTGCAATGTGCTTCACACATCTGCCTCCGTGGCTTTCAAGTTCCACCGCATGTTAAACCTGGATTTCATGTTCACGGATCGCCTAGACTATCTCTCAAGTAGCCTGTTGAACTGCTTCCTCGGCTCTCTTTTGCCTCTTCTTTGTCTTGTTCTCCTTTTTTGTTTGCTCCTTGTCGTCTGCCTTCGGTGATGGTGCATTGAGCAAAGCCTGGAAAGCAGCATTTGGACCTCTAGGTGCTTGAGACGCCTTCCTGGGAAGGATGACCTCTGTAGTGTCGTTAGTAGTTGCGGTTTCCAAGTACCCCAGTCGCTCGGGTACGACGAACCTTCTGCAGACGAGGAAAGCTTCGAGCTTGGCGCCACAGACTCAAGCCCCGAGCCCTCTATCTGCTTCCGCCTCTTCTTGGACCTCTTGTTCGGCTTTGACTTGCCTACACCCGCTTGCGAACCTGACGGGCTCGGATCATCGTCTGAGTCTCCCCCCGAACCGGTCCTTGAGGTAAGGTTGGGATCCTGCACAAGTCTATCCATGCCATCGGACTTCCTCTTCTTCCCCCGTTGCTCAGACTGTTGATCTAGAGCTTCGAGCTTTCTTTGTGCACCAGCTTTCTCTCCCGCTTGCTGCGCCGCCCGCTCGCGATCATGCTTTTCGTTCCCCGCCAATCCATGCTTAACGAACCTGCCCGCCGCGCCTTTGTCCAAGGTGAAATCTCTCTTGACGCCCGCTGTCTCAGCAAGCTTTATCTTCTCGAAGTATTGTTTGACACGTGTGATTTCTGTAAAGACGGGGTACTTCTTTGCATCGGCACCATTGAGGCGGAGGTAGTTGAAAAGGATAGAATCGATCGCGTAGGTCGTGAGGACGTACAGCTTCGCTTTGTCGAGAAGAGGTAACGTGCTCGTCGTCGCGGACAGTGCTTGTTTCAGTAGCGGTGCCAGTGAGTCTTCGAGGTCGTCGATGTTGCCGGAGAGGTCCTCGAGCATAGGAAGAAGATCTGCAGCCTCCATGGTCAACAGCAAGGACGCAGAATGTTCCTAATGTCTCCAACAGTTCAAACCTGCGGACATCGAAAGGATAGACTACGATGAGATCGCTGGGTAGGGTTAGGGCTGCAGGCGCAGGAGCTGCAGGCGCTAGACCACCTTACATGCCGAAGGCGACATCCTTGACGACATCAAGCATCCCAGGCCTCTCGCCAACAACGCTGCGAATACCGTTTCTACTGCTTCTTTGCCCGGTCCTTGTTTCCGCCTTGCAGCATGCCTCCAGCCTCCACGTTATAGCACAACACATAGGACTGATAGCGCCAGCTTCCAATCTGTCTGTCATACTCCCACATCCGCTCCTGCGGCTTTTGCCTCAAATACCGCGGCTCCCTTTACCATGCAGACCCGGTAGCATTGATGTGGGCCGGGTGGCCTTTTCACAGTCCACAGTCAGATTGGCTGGATGGTGGGCGCCAGACCGCGAGGCGAGCAGGGAGAAGAGAGGGGCGGACGAGATACCCAATGCTCAAAGGTTAGTCGATCGATGGCTTGTCTAGAGACATAGAGATAGGAGCCGCCGTTGTACACGATCTTTCATACTAACGATCTCGATATAGTCAACTAGACACACAGTCCCCAAGGATACGCAGCTGGTACTTCGATAAGGAACACAGCCCGTCTAAGTCTCGGATCCAGCAATATAGACGCCGCGACGTACCGAGACGTATACACATACTTGGGACAGGTAGTGTTGGGAAGCTGGTCGCGCACTCATTGCGAGGCATACCGAATCCCCCGCCAATAACCTTGTTGTTCCATCGGCGTGACCTGCTGAAGAAGTGGAGACGTGAAGGAGAACAGATCAAGTTGACAACGCACAAGATCACGGAGTCCCGAAATGGATACGATGTGGAAGTTGCAGCGGCCCAACGGAGAACCCACGGAACAGAGGTCCCTCTACAGGAACTCTACGGTGAAGAGACGTACCCTGGGCTCAGACCGCACGAGATTGCTGCACTGAACAGTACTACTGCCCCAACCTCCCAAGATGTCTCCGAACCTTCACTTAACCCTGAGGAGGAGGATGATACCAGCGATGAAACAATACACAACGTCGTCGTCACTGTGAAGGCTGCCTCCACAGTCTCAGCTCTGTCTGCTATACGGCACCGTCTTACCCGTGGTTCCACGATTCTTTTCCTCCAGAACGGCATGGGTATCTTAGAAGAAGTGAATCGTGAAGTGTTCCCCGACATCGAAACCCGGCCGAATTACATGCTCGGCATCATATCGCACGGGGTCAACTCCACCTCATCATTCAGCGTCGTACACGCCGGCTTTGGCACCATAGCTCTAGGTCTTGTCCCGCGCTACGCTGCCCGCCAGCTCACAAACCCAGCGGAACCGATGACGGAGAGCTGGGCGCCAACAAGCAGATATCTGCTCCGGACATTGACTCGGACGCCCGTTCTGGCCGCCGTCGGCTTCGCGCCAACCGAGCTCCTGCAAGCGCAACTCGAGAAGCTCGCCGTCAACGCCATCGTCAACCCGTTAACCGTCATGCTCGACGCGCGCAACGGCAGCATCCTGTACAACTTCGCCCTGTCGCGCGTCATGCGGCTCCTGCTCTCCGAGATCAGCTTAGTGATCCGCTCGCTGCCCGAGCTGCGCGGCCTGCCCAACGTGAACACGCGCTTTGCGCCCGATCGCCTGGAGACGCTCGTCGTGGGCGTGGCGCACAGGACACGGGACAACATCAGCTCGATGCTCGCGGACGTGCGGAAGGGAAAGCAAACGGACATTGAGTACATCACGGGCTACGTTGTCAAGAGGGGCGAGGAAATGGGCATCAAGTGCGTCATGAACTACATGATGCTGCAGATGGTAATCGGGAAGCAGAACCTGATCAACAGGGAGGAGCAGGAGGACGTGCCAGTCGTCGGGACGGGGAAGAGCGTCGTCAGGTCGAAATGAGCGCCCTGCCTGGACGGGCGTCGTTTCGTTCGAGAGGTGGAGCGATCCGCCACCGCGGCCGAGCGACGCGCCGCAGACGGGCGTCTAGCGCGCACAGGGGCCTGTCCGACATCCTTGGCGTTGCATGTATCCGAGTCCCCCCATCGGTCCCGTAGCACAAACCTCCAATCCAAACACCTCTCACCACAGGCTCCCCTCCGAGCGTGCAGCGCGTGCGAGGGCCGATCGAAGCGCTCCGCAGCACAGACTGGTCCCTTGCGCTCGTGCTGGACGGGTTGGCCGTGCGTGTGCGAGTATCTCAGCTGTATCAGGGACAGAACGAGAACGACGTGCTCACGAGAAGAGAGAGGCTGCACGATGCCGACGGTGCCCCGGTTCCATGCTTGAATACGACCTCGCAGCGGCCGCATAGCCGCATGCACGTAGACCAGGGTCCGGGCTGTCACGACACGCGATCGGGCAACCACGGGTGTGTCTGTTTTGGTAGGTGCAACGCTCGCTACACAAGCCATGCGTGGAGAAGGCCGGGAAGAAGAGCGCCAGGTATACCGTGAGACGGGAAGCGCTAAGAACGCACCAGATGCCGTGGACGGGCCCCGAAACCATCGCCGTCCAACCCGCACCCCATCGCCTCTCCGTTCCCCCGTGTACACCAAAGCAAGGCAAAGCAAAAAAAAGAGAAAAACACCCAATCCCCAGACGCCCGGCATCGCTCGCTCCTCCACCGTGCACCAGAATGCAACGGACCCAAAGAATCTCGAAGCACCCCTTAGCCGCGTCCGGACCCCTTCCCACCCACCGTGGTCCCGTTCGCCAGCACGACCGTCCAGCGCTCCAGATCCGCCGCATACCCCGCGCCGAGCGAGACGTTCTTGGCGTCGATGGTCTGGCCCGTGCTCGTCTGGCCCGAGCGGAAGAACATCTGCAACGCGTCCTGCGCGTTGATCGCTGTGCTGAGCTGCATGCTGTCTTGCAGGATGAGAAGGACGGCGCAGCGGGCGAAATCAAGGCTGGAGCCGGGCGAGGTGGAGGAGGTTGATGAGGACGAGGAAGGGGTCGTGGAGGACGAGGTGGCCAAGACAGCGGACGAGGTCGATGACGAGGATGCGGGGGCTGTGGCAGTGCCGGCGGCGTAGACTATACCGTCGGACGTTGCGACCGCTTGCGTGCCTGTTGGGGCGGGGAGGTCGGAAGTCAGAGTGGAGGCTTGGCGGCGAGCCAGCACGGCCCTGAACGTGGAAGCCGGTGTAGGGAGAGAGGGGTCCAATAGGAGTTCTTCGAGGACAGGTGAATTGAGAGAGCGAGATGCTAGACCGTTGAACGTTACCAGCGCGTTCTCGCTCGTGCAGCTCAAGTTCGTAGCCGAAAAGAGAGACAGGATGTTCGAGCCGACGAGTGGAATGCTGAAGTTGCTGTTCGAATCTCGAAGTAGTCGTGGGATGGCGGAGCCGACGGTGGCACCTGATGCGCTGTCTACGTTTGTGGTGGTGCAGCTTGGATCGAAGGATTGCGTGCAGGTAGCTCCGGTGTAGCCGTTCACGCACAGGCAGCGACACGAGCCGGTCGGAGAGACAATGCTCGTGCCACCGTTGGCGCAGGGAAGTGTTTTCTGGCAGTTGGCAAGAGCTTCTGGGACGGCGGAGTTGCTGGCGCTGTTGGAGTTCTTCTGATGCGGCACAACCACCAGAACTATGGGCACGATGATCGCGGCTGCAACGGCAATGATGAGGATGAGCCAGAGCAAGATGAAGGTCCAAAGAGGCATGCCGCAGCACCGTCTCTTGCGCTTCGTATTGGGTCCGTCCGTGCTACCCGACGGAGTGTCGAATATGTTGTCGCCGGATGGGTCACGAGAACCAGGCCGAGACTTCTCACCAGGCGGTGGAAAAGAGTCGAGTATGTCGGACAGAGATCCAGAGCGACGATTGGGATCGACGCGCTTCTCAGTACTGCCGCCGTCGTTGAGCCAGCCCATGCCAAGTCGACTGGCCGTCCTTCCGCGGTCGAGGTTCGAGGCCAGTTTCGTGGCGCGCCTGATCAGCTCGGGCAGACTCGTGAGACTTCCGCGTGCTTCCGCCTCCCTGACAGCATCGACATTGAGGCGCGATGGTACCTTGGAACCCACCCTATCAGAGAGTGAACTTTGCTGCGCTGGACTCTTCAACTTCTTCGCTGTTGCAGCATCCAGGGCACCTCCTTTCTCTAGCCCGCCGAGAATCTGCTCCACACGCGGATCTACGGGTGCCGTGCGAGGCGACCGTGGGCGTGGTTCTGGTGCTCTGTGGGATTCCAGGTATTCCTTTGACAGACCCTTCCCCAGCGATGCTTCCGATGCGGAGGACGAAGATGGATCAAGCAAACCTGTGCCGCCGCGCAATATTTCGCTACTAGGTCTGCGTGTTGTTACGGGACTTTGTTCGTTTGATACGCTAAGACCGGATGTGGGAGCGCCGCCTGCTGTTTGCCCTGTTACAGAGCTTCTTCTCGAGCTCTCGAGGTCTATGGCGCTCGACTGCGATGAGGTGCGAAGATGGTCTCCACTTCTGATAGTTGTAAGAGTAGGCTTCGACCTCTTTCCCAGACTAGCTTTTCTGACCAGGTCGCTCTGTTCATCTCGATCTCCGGCTCTTGTATCTCGTCGTTCATCCTCAGCGCCACCACTCGCGTTAGGATGCTCATCATCCGACGAACTCGCAGAGTCGCCATCTTCTAGCGGGAACCCAGCTACGCTGACGGGTATAGCAGTACTCGACGCATAAGAGTCGTGGGTACCACGTGTCCGTAAACTCTCACTCTCTTCGGCGATTGGAGCCACGTACGACGACTGAGGGTAGTACGACGATGGTCCCCTCCGCGCTGATGGTGGTGGGCCTAGGGCTGGGCCGCGCCGCGGTTGTTGCGCTGGTGCTGGAGTAGCGAGCGGCCCCGGAGCCTTTTTCGACGGGTATGGAGGTTTTACTTCGTCGTCTTCTATCCAGAACTCAGGTTGAGGTCGTACCTGCTGTCGAGTATTGGCGTTCTGCAATTGCGATGGGCTCAGTGTTGTTGGAACGTCGTTCGGTCTAGGAGGTCTTGGTGGAGGTGGACCTCGTTCGGTTGTTCGTGTACGCTCAGGGCTATTGTTGGTGTTGGATTGTGCTGCACCACCATCTCTGAAGGGCCATTGAGGAGATGGAGATTGCTGTGTTCTGGCTGGGCTGCTGGTACCTGAAACATCGGACGAGGCGGCAGTCGATGGTGGTGTTGATCGTCCCGGTCCTGCCGTGTAGGTTTGTGGTGGCATGCGTTGACCCGGGACTGCTACGAAGCCAGCTCGTTGACGCTGTCCTGAGAGTGGTTGCTGCACACCTGCTGCAGCTTCCATTAGCTCTCTCGCCGCCCGTATCGATCCTTTCTTCCGTGGCCCACTCTCGTCCGCTCCACTTGTCGGTGCGCCATGAGGCGCACCGATGCCCTGGAGGTTGTAGCTCATCTGTGCTGTTGCTCGGTTCCTGCGCAGAGGAGCGAGGCGTCGTGCTTTTGGGCAGTCGTTGGGCGATAAGACGCGATCGGCAGACAAACAGGACACTGTTTCTGCTATCACATTTATCAAGAGTATGCAAGTGGACCGCTATGCAGGTACCCGTAGAACTCAGATTCGTTGGTCCTCGATGCACGTCGCCTGCGTGTTCGGATCTGCGACCAGGCGCGTGGTGTCAAGTCGCCCCTGAACAGTCGAAATGAAATGGGCTCGGAAACAATCAAACGAGTGTGTTGATCTGCGCTATGCGGGCTTAGATCCAGTGGTAAGTGAAGGGTGGCGACGTGAAAGGAGGATCCAAGTTGCGTAAGAAAGGCAGCCGTATCAAAGAAGCTCTTGCGAGTGTGACGGTGCAGGGGCAAGAGGTTTCGGGGATCCTGATTTTCGATGAAGGCGACGAGTATTTGTCAGAGGGTGTTGAGGCCGTTAGACTGGTCGGCTGTTCGCGTTTGATGATACACTATTGAGTCAGGACCTGAACGCCATTGGAGTGGTAGGACAATAGAAGTAGAAGAAGCCTAGGATCACGTTGTTGTCAGACGACTGCATGATCAATCGAGTGAGATGAAATCCGGCTACGGCAATAGCACTGATGAAGGCTGCAGTTGGTCTGAACAACGGTCCTCAATGCAGAGAGGGTAGAGATGAGTGGAGAAAGCGCGAGGCCACCAAGCCAGTAGACGTGAGGCCTCAACGATGGCACGATGGTTCAAGGGCGCGAGAGAAGATGCGGCGCTGCAGACGGTGGAAGTCGTACGTACATGGGCCAAGTCGCAGCGTCGCTGCAACGGCAATGCCAGACTGTCGCAACGACCGCGGCCTCGAGTGAGTGCGAGCGGGTTGGGCAGGGGCGCTGACGAACAAGACTGCTGATGGATGTGGGAGGCCGTGAAGGTGAAGTGCAGAAGATGGGGGAACAGACGACGGGATCGCTTAGGAAGGACGGGAGAACACGAGGGTTCAGCCCTCCAGCGGTGCAGCCGCCACCGGCTGGCAATGGATCCCATGATCCGCTGCCCGCACCGTGGCAGTGACACTGAAGCGTGCCAAAACGCCCGTCCACGCCGTTCGTCTTGCGATGACCTACCGAGCGTGGGCAAGCGTGGGGGGGGGAGCCCTGCGGAGACTGGACTTGGCCTTGCCGACACCATGAATGGGACGCTGAAACAGGGGCTTACAGCTGAGCGTGGTCAGAGAACAGCTTGCAACAGCCGATCAAACGGCGCTCTTCGCTGTCTGTCGTGAAATCCTCCTGCCGAGATTGCGGGTGCACTCGAACCCCGATCCACACCACCGTCCTTCCATGCTCGAGTCGGCCTTGCGAGCTGCTGGATGCAACCGGGTCGCAGTGAGCAACAGCAGAAGTCTCGGACTGGAGTTGCGCGCACGTCGTGCAGGCATTGACCGTTGTGTCGAGCTCCTGCGACCCGGAACCAACCACGATGCGAACGACCGGCGGCCGGTACCTTATATGTAGACGCTCTCCCCGATCAGCATCAGCCGGTGCTGTTGCGTCTGGGTTGCCGTCTGAGGAATGTGCTGGTGCGACCATCGACGCTGTAAGGGACAGAGAGGACTTCTTGTATTCCCTCTGGGATCCTCATCGTTCATGCATGTCTTTCCTGGAAAGACCATCGCCCGCTCTGATGGAGCCGATTTTCCCCAGAACGTACGGCAAGTCGCTTGGGCTGAACCACACACACCCATGACTAGGAGTTTGCGAGCGTGCTTCGTTACCAACTCCAGAATGAGTGCATATACTGCTTTGCAAAACTAAAACCTTCGCTCAATTTCGTCGCCCGCACTGTGAAATTCTATTGCTCCATTCGTCTCTGTCTTCCCATCACTTCTACTTTCCAGTTTCCTGGTACGATAGCGCCTTCCTCACACGTTGTAGGATGTCTTCATTCTGCTTCGGGATGGGTAGAACGCACGACTGCAGGGTCATGCCTGCCCTCATAACGCGCCGTTGTCATGGTATACCAACTCGTTATCACAGTGCTTGCCACGGCCTCGCTGCCTGACGCGCTCCATCTTCTCTTCACGTTGCAGTTGGAATATGGTGTCTCATCTCGAACATCTCAGTAGACTTCAATAATCACCGTAACAGCACCGATCGCACCAAATCAGCATGCGACCGTTGGGCCAGGCTCCACCGCGCGCGCTTACCAGCATGTCTTACATTGAAATACAAGACGTACGTTCGCTACAAGCCCATCTTCTACTCACATGCCATTTACAGCTGTTGAACCGCGCTGACAGAGCTCAAGATTCATCATGGTTCTGTTGAGCTCAACTCCTTCGATGCAGCACACAAGCACTCTAGGAACCCCACCTCCGAAGAGCATGCCTTAGGTAAGTTCGAGGTCATCAGGGCACACAAAACCTGGGAAGTTGTACTTTACCTGACACGGCTGCTTCGCTTCGCAGATACCGAGACCGTTGCACCGGGAGACGTCGTCTTCAAATCCCCAAACACCTCATCTTATTCTTCCATACCAAGGACGTCGTTATCGTCTCGCCACGAGCGACCATCTACATGGCGCAGCAGGTCTGCTCACGGTCCCCCGCCGTCTCCTCCAGTGGGAAGGTCAAGGCCTAGGTCGCCGGCTCGCACTCCGTCCTATGTCAGCAGACGCCGTGGCTACGCATCATCCTTGATCTGTAGCCCCGCCCGTGCAAGCCACAGTAGCAAGATGACACAGATTTTCGAAGACGCGCAGGTCACGTTGCATTCGAAGAACCGTCCTTCGGAGAGGAAGAAAACTGCGCAACTGCTGAGTGCTCCCAGAGCTCGCCGCCGACCCCTCGGCGACTTGGTGAACAGAGTGCCCGCTCTACAAAAGCGGGATGCTGCAGCCGTGGATCCGCAAATGTCTACTTCGCACCACTCGGACAACCCACGCATAAATCTGCACTCACTGGAGAGCGGCGAGTCTCGCTCACCAGGGTTCTCTTCGCGCTATGAAAGCGATTTAACCTCGTATGGACCACTCCCAGAACGGGCGCAGAGAAGGCTACATGGTGAGACAACGAACGAAGCACTTTCAATGCGGCATCAAGGCGAAGTCAGTGCATCAGCCCCTAGCTTCGGCCCGCAAGCTCGAGCCAGACTACCCTGCGGTCCACAATCAGAGGCCATGGAGTACAGCAGTCCAGACGAGGACAGAAGTAGCCCGCGATACACTGCCTTTAGATCCTCACCAAATCTCCATCTCTCCAGCAGTCAAGTCGCAAGCAGCCCATGTCTCCCATCGCTCGCCCCCCTTTCCAAACTCTCTGATGAGATGGAGTCCGCCATGGGCCTGTCTTCGGGCGCGTGTACACCGTGGCCATCGGAAAAGTACCGTCAATTCATCACTGATAACGCTAGATATCATCCGAACAACTGCCTTCTACCGGCTGCGGATTCCATCACTAGCGGCCTGGGAAATCTTGGAATGAGTGACTCGACACCCCAGCCACCAACAAGTGCTACGCCTGCAACGCTCGCAAAAGGTCAAGTAGGATCTTCAAGCCCCGTGACGCATGATGAGACAGTACACACAACTACAGACCACTCTGGTAAACAACTGCAGGTTTCACTAATGGCCGACGGATCCACTGACGAGAGTCAACCCAAAGACTGTTTTATGGACATAATCGCATCGCTAGCTAGGCCTTGTGATGACATGCAAGAAGAGAGAAGCGAATCGATGGCTGCTCCACGATCGGACTGGAGTGACGATGTTGGACTTTCCCGCAGACGTCACCCGCACGAGACATTCAGTGGGCCAAGTGACGGGTCTGTGGGAACAGCCAAATTGCCGCCGAACACTCCTGAATTGCGTGGCGAGTCCTTGAGGCTTCTATACTACGAACATGATTGCCAGGGAAGAAGTTCCATTTGTCCCAAGGGCCCACCTCGTGGTCACACTCTCGACGATACTGCAGCTCGTCTGGCTGTCGCCGACTCAGAGGACTTCCAAGAGGCCGTCAACAGGGCAATCGGTGGCGACGACGTAGATTGGACATGGAACAAGAACTCCTTTGCAAAGTCTCCACCGGGAACCCACGTTCCAAATGTCTCTCCGGTATCGCACATGCAAGGGCCGCATAATTTAGAGACCTCCACTTTTCCTAGAACGCAGTTCGAGCATACAGCGGATACAAACATGAGAGAGATTCGCACGACCTGGCTTAGCGATGGAGGGGTTTTCAGTGGAACTTGCAACAACAGCCAGATCTCACCCAACAAAATTATTCTCTCGCCAATGTCGGAGACTTGGACCGGTGACGAAGAGTTCTACCGCTCTTCTGCCACCGCAGAATTGAGACCGAAAACTCAGACCGCCTCTTCCTGGCTGAAGACGATCGCCGGCAGACAGACACAATGTTCCACCATCCCGCGGGGACTGTGGAGACACGACTCAGTGGTCTGTCAGACCGGACCAGCCATCAAAGCCGCGGTTCGGGATAAAAGTTCGATGCACAACGACGTCAACAACGCACCGTATCGTTCCTCAACAGGAGAGGACATCTACTCGGCACTTCTCGAGAATCTCTCGTCTCCGTCGTCACCCTCTGAGGGATGTTCATCTCCATCTCCCGTAAGGAGGCACAACATACCGTGCGAACCTTCAAGCCGAGATTTCGTCAGATATGAGATGAGCCTCGCACCATCTGAGCTTGAGCCTCGCACCATCTGAGCTTGAGCCTCAAGGCAGGTCGCTCCCTTCACTTCTGTGTATACCCCAGGCGTCCTCCGTACTAGGCACCCATCGCGGAGTAAATACCCTCACGGAAGCCTTGATTGGCCATCAGGAGACGAAGCAGGTCCGTTACCGATTGTACGCCACTCCAAATTCTGTTCAGATCATTCGGAAAGCGTCAAACGAGACTGCAGACGATGACAATGACTACGTAGTTCGTACGCACAAGAGCAAACCATGGACCACAGAGTCGAGTGATCCCCAGATCACTGTTGAGGCTTCTCCGGGAGAAACCGCGTACGATGCTGACTGGGAGGACACCTCATCGGACCTTGCTCCGGGCACAGCCCATGGCCAGATATCTACCGAACCGAACACCGGATCCTCCAGGAGTCTTATGGCATCTCGTATAACATATGGGCAGCTTTCCAGACTATCTACGGCGTTCAGTCGAACACTGGGAACATCCATCCGTGACGAACGCACTGGGTCGACTCGCCATCGCAGTACCGATGGCGAAGAAGAGTTCCTGTCTGCAGAGGAGAGTCACGCCCCAGCACTTCTTTCGCGCCCAGCGAGAACCTTCCAAAGAAAGACTGGAATGACAAGGCTTGAGCGTTCGCCTGCTGCACTCACCCTTCGCGGAGACATGCATGGAAGACGTGACAGCCTCATCAGTGAAACCCCTACCTGTGTTGAAAGAACTGCACCTGCTTCAATCAACAAAGACCCCCGTCACTTCCCCTGCACTGATTCCTACATTAACAGAGCAGGCAGAGAACACAACCCGGCATCTACGGTGTGTGGACGTTCAGGCCATACCACTATGGAAGATCTTGCGCGCTTCAACCCAAATGCCCACGACGCTGATAAACCGGAGCTTCCATGGTGTACAGACAATGCTAGACTACGCCTCAATGCAGAGCAAAGGAAGCAGCTGTACGCTTCTGCCAACGCAGCCTTGGAAGCAAGAGGAAAGCAGCCGTACCACGCCATGACGCAAGAGTCATTATGCTTTAGCAAGACTGATGCTGTCGTAACGACCGTCCACAGCAAGCTTCCCGGCGGCTACGAACCGCATGTCTCCCTCTCTTCATCGTCCGGCAAACCCATCGCCATCGACTCATCCTCCCGTGAAGGGAACAAAGACCTCGACACCCGCGCAACCCCAACCAGCATCACCACTAGCTGCACCCTCTCGGACGATCCCGCCTGGGACGCCGCGCTCCACGACCTGCTAGGCGACTTCGCCACGCCCGCCGTCGCCGCAAACCCGCAATCGTCGCCTAGACCCGACGGACCTGCTGCATCCATCAGCGGGAGGCAGCGCGCGGTCGACCGCGACGAATCGACGTTCACTTTCGGCGAGCGTTACTTGGTTGGTACCGCGAACCCGCACTCCACACTCGGCGGGGTGGTCGCGCCGTCCGACTACAAAGCACAGTCTGGCAGTCCGGCCTCACGGCCTCCATCGCCCTCATCCACAGCGCCTCCCGCTCCAGCCCCCTCAGCAGACGCGGCCCCGCACCGCCACGCCGTCCGCGGCATCGCTGCCGCCACACGCAGGGCCCTCCACGCCAGCAGCGCTCCCGCTGCCCACGGAGCCACAGACCGCCGCGCCGCCCGCGCCAAACCCCACCACGGCGGTGGCGGAGACGACGACGTCGACGACATCCCCCTCGGCCCACTGAGCCCCGACGTCGAACTCCGCCGCGGCTCCCTGAGGCCAGAGAAGCGGAAGCGCGCGGCCAGCTACTTCGATCCGGATCTTGTTGGGCCGGAGGTCCGGAGGTGGGGCCCGAGGAAGAGGGGGCTTTGAGCTCAAGGCGTTTGGGGGCTGGGGGCTGAGTCCGGCTGAGCGAGGGAGCTTTGCGGGACTGGACAGGGGGGGCCTCGAGGTGGAAGGTTGGGTGGTGGAGGGGGTGGCGGTGGTGTCGGAGTCATTTGGATAACGGGGGGGGGGGCGCCTGTTTGCTTTGGGGAGTTGACGAACCGACTCATCGCAGCAAGAGTCGCGGAGAACGGATTGCTGCAGCGTCGGTGGCGCTCATGCTTATTACTAGATCCCGGTGTCCAAACAGACTCATTGTGCGGAGGAGAGCAGAAGGGGGCTTCTCGAATACCGACCGCGACACCGAACGCATCTACCTACTTGTCTTCCACCACAACGCCCTCTGGGCCCCATCCCGACAACACCCTCTAAATCGCGCCTCCCCAGTCGCGCCCTACCAGCTCAACTCACGCCCTGTGAATCCCCGAATACGCTACCGACGACTGCACGGGCGGGTGGTAGTTCGGAGACCGCATGTGACGGCAGATACGTACGGGTTGTTGTTTGCTGCAGGGATTCCACCGCCGCAGCAACTCTCCCAGCGCGATGAGCAGCAACGAGGTAGAACGGACTGGAGTTGGCGGCCGGTGATTTGCGGTGTCGGTGCGCAGTGCCGTGTATCGGAACGGGCGAGTTCGAGCCCAGAACGTCCCCCCTGCACGCTCCGTCGTACGCCGATGTCGATGGCTTTGTCCAGACGCCCGCTGCCCCTCACGAGTTTGTCGTCACTCGTCGTGCTCGTCGTCTTTCCTCGGTTCGAAGTTCGTCTGCCGCACGTCACGTCAGCGACTCTTTGGGAATCACCACCACGACGTCCACAGGCGGATGAAACTGACCTGATTCCCATTGTAAAACTGCTGCCTCTTCCCCTTTCCCTCCCACTCCCTCTGATCAGCCAGCGTCCTGACCCTCCCTTCGGACCTCCCTTCCGTCACGGAGCCGGGCTGCGCCGCCTTCTTCGCATTCGGCGGCTCCTCCTGCTCCGTGCCTGCCACATACGGCTCCGGCACCGCGTGTCCGACGCCTGTCACCGCGCCCAACGCGCCTGTCACAAGCCCCACGCCCCATGATGCGACGCCGTACCCGGCGGCCAGCCCGCGAGAGACGAGGCCGGTGGCACCGGCGGAGCTGTAGGCTTCCGAGTAGCCCTGAATGGGCACGATGACGAGCGTGGCGGTGGGCGTCAGGCCGAGCGATTGCAGGCTTTCGGACTCCTCGGAGATCGAGAGGGTGCGGTTGGGGTGTGGGGAGAGAATTTGGCGGAAGGTGTAGGGAGGGAGAGGGGCGGAGCTGGTGTTGGTGAGGTGCTGGTCTATCCAGGAGCGCACGGCTGTGCTGAGGGTTTGGGTTTGCGGATCTTCGAAGTGTGTGCGGATCGTGCTGCCGTCGAAGAGGCGGACTTGGAGGGCGCAGGTGGAGGAGGCGGGGCGGGTGGGTTGTGAGGATTGCTGGGAGCGCTGGGTCTGCCCCGCGTCGGGCGCTTCGGATTCGCCGCGGGCTTTTGCAGCCTCTGCTTTCGCCAGTGTTCGCCGCCGCTCTTCCTTCTCTTTCCTTTCCTGCTTGTCCGCCTCGATCGTCCGCAGTATTCTATCGCGCTCCTTCCGCACTTCGGCTTGTTTTGCCCGCTGCTGTGCTGCGTAGCTCAGCTCACCCGCCTTCTTTGGGTCCGCAACTTCTGCATCGACTGCTTTGCGCTTTCCTTCGGCGATTGCGGCACGCTCTGCTTTTTCTTGCTCGCGCCGTAATCGTCTCTCCGCTTCTATGCGTATGCGACGCTCCTCGAGAAGCTGTTGTACATGGTCGGGCGGAGCAGAGGAGGGTACGGTGGGCTGTGTGGTTGGTTGCGATGACGGAGCATCCATGACTGAGGCTGGAACGTCTCTTTCGGTAGGAGCTGGGGGAGGATCGCTTGCTGCTATAGGGTCCGCATTACTGGCGTCCACCATGGGCGGTGTATCCCTCATTGTTTGGTCCGTGTCATTCCCGGCCGAAGGTAACAGGTCGCTGGTCGCTGCATGTGCTGTATTCCCCCCAGCGACAGCCGCGTCACTGAAGAGCTTCTGACCAGCTCCTCCTTGCGCCCCTCTTTGTACCGCATCCGACGACATATTTGGTGGTGCCGCTCCAGAAGAATGGTAGGTCGCTCCATCTGGATCGAGAGCTTTTTTCAAGAGGGCGTCGAAGATATCTCTATCGATGCCGTTTGCTAAGTGCTCCACAAGCTGGCCATTGCTGTACCAGACAGTCAGCGACCGGCGTCTATGTTGTTTATGCGAAAGATCTAGATACCATATGAATATGAGAGCAGGTACTCGAGTTATCGGGCAGAAAGCTTCCAGGAATCCAGCTTCTTGCGAACCTTGCTGAATGCGTAGCAAGACCGCCTTCTGCGAGATGAGGTCTTTGAGCTATTGCAATCAGAACCGTCAGCGACATAGGCATTCAACAGAAGCGGAGTAAACACACATTTCCATTCCTGATCCAGTTGTCTTCCCAGATCGCGCTCGCTTCGCTGTCGTCTGGCTTCGGTAATCAGCGTTCTGCCTGCGGAGGAGAGCAAATTCGCCGTGTACCTCGCACAAAACAAGCTACAGTTTTAGACTGCTGAATGGCAGTAGTAATACCGCTTTGGAGGTCACCGTCATGGAACATTATCGCGAGTAGTTGTTGTTGTTGTCGTTATGGTTCAAGTGGACAGGTGGGCATCTGGGGAAGCTCATGAGTTGTGATGTCGATGCCTGGTTTGGCTCCGCGTGGACCCTCCTCAACTGATCCTCAAGACCTTCACATCGACTGCGGATGAGCTCATAATTCACGTTGTATATATGGACTAATATTGGAATTACTGCCACATACGACCATAGGTCGAGGAGAACTGGGCATCCCGTCCGCTCTGCCATACATAAGCCTCGAACCGTTCGATTAGTAGTCGGGTGGGTGACCACTGGCGAATCCCGAATGATGTTTGTTTTTGACTCTTTGTTTTTGCCAGTGCAAGCACCGATGATTGTATCCCTCCTGCAAGTCACGATCGTTGCTTTCGTGGAGCTGGTTCCTCGAAGGAATACTGCAAGCACCTGTTCGCAATGCAAGAGTCGAAAACTCATGCAAGTAGAGTGCAACGGCGGTCGTACCGAGCTAAGGGGGAAACGATTCTTCTACTCTACATGTGTCTATATGTCTATAACCTCGTCTATGCAACATTCAAGCAAGCATCTACAACTGATCCAACAAGCCCTCGGCCTCCAAAAGAAGCACGATCTGGTGCACTGCAGTCCGCACGTTGCTCTGTTCCAGATTGACCACCAAGTCCGCCTTAGTCGGTGCCTCGTACGGGTCATCAACACCCGTGAAGCCCTTGATCTCGCCTCTTCGCGCCTTGGCGTAGATGCCTCTTCTGTCGGTCTTCTCGCAGTACTCCAGCGGCGTCGAGACGTGCACAAGGTAGAAGGAGCCGAACTTCTCAACAGTTTCACGGGCGTAGCGGCGGGAACTCTCGAAGGGGGCAATGGGCGCCGCGATGACGGCGGCGCCGGCTCTGGTGAGTTCGGAAGCGACAAAGCCGATGCGCATGATGTTCTTGTTACGATCGTCCTTGCTGAAACCCAACTCGGAGGACAGCTCCGAGCGCACAGTTTCACCCAGGAGCAGAGAGACGGAGCGACCGCCTTGCTGGTTGAGCGTGACGTTCAGAGCGCGGGCAATGGCGTCTTTGCCGGAGTTCTGGTAGCCAGTGAGGAACACGGTGAACCCCTGCTTGTTACGCGGAGGATGCGATTCACGCAGGACGCGGACAACTTCAGGGTAGGAGAACCATTCAGGAATCTCGCGGCCGGTTCTCAATCTGCTTCGGAGCTCGGTACCGCTGATGTCCGATGTCCGGATACCCTTCTCCAACTCGTCTTTCGGCTTGTACTCGTCAGTGTCCGGCAGGTAGGTCATCTGCTGGAACGGCACCACTTCGATGCCAAGCTCGTCTCTGTATTTCTCCACTGCATCTTGCGCATCGTACGGGCCGTAGAAGTCCTGTCCCTGGGAGTTTTTGCCTGGCCCTGCGTGATCTCTGCCAACAATGAAGTGTGTTGCGCCGTGGTTCTTGCGGATGATTGCGTGCCAAATTGCTTCGCGAGGGCCACCCATGCGCATGGCTAGAGGGAGCAGACCAAGCACGGCCATGCCGTTAGGGTAGCGAGGCAGAAGGGCTTGGTAGACGCGAACTCGGGTGAAGTGGTCGATGTCGCCAGGTTTCGTAAGACCAACGACTGGGTGAATGAGGACGTTAGCTTGCCGAGCGCGAGCGGCGCGGACAGTGAGCTCGCGATGAGCGCGATGCATGGGATTTCTAGATCCTGTCAGTACTGTTGTACCGCATATGCAGGAGCCGCGTATTCACCTGGTCTGGAAAGCGACGACTCTGGACCAGCCAAGCTTGTCAAAGTGCAGACGCAGCTCTGCGGGCGAGTCTGCAAGTTTGTCAGCGCATCGTCGAACGCTCAAAATGCTTTGATGCTACTCACATCGAAGAGCGACGTAGTCGTAGTGCATCAATCGATCAATCGCATCGACTTTGCCTCCTACGTAGTACTCGCCCGCTGTGTGGTGGAGGTACTTGACTGCAGGATGGGCTTCATCGTCTGCTCCGAACACCTCCTTGGCCTCCTTGTGCCTACGTAATGTGTCAGTTCCACCCAGACCCGCGCCCTTTTCGAACATTTGGTAACTGACTTGTCTGGCTGGTAAACATCGTCCACCGTAATGATCGCTAAATTACGATCGTCTCTGAAATCCCTCAGCGTCACGCGTGCACCTGGTTTGATCCCAGACTCGTCGATGGTGGCTTTATCGAGATCGAGACATATAGGGATTGAGAAGAGGTTTCCGTCGGCAAGGCGATTGTTATCAACGACACTGGAGGACGGTCAGAATTATCGTCCAGAAGCCATGATTTGGAAAGGTCAAGAGGTATACCCATCGTAGTCCTTCTGGTTCATGAAGCCTGCATCCACTCATATTAGCTGTGTCCCTCGCCATCGTATCCATCAGACACATTCCAATCTCGTAGCACCAGTGCTCTCAATCCCTCAACGTCCACTGGCTCAAGTGTCGACAGGACGGACAGGAGAGAAGCTCACCTTCCAGCGGCGAGAAGCCTCCATTGAGTATCAATTCCAAGTCGCAAAGCTGCCTCTCGTTGAGTACAATGGCGGGCAGCTTCTCCGCCTCAACAGCGAGTTCCTTCCGGCGAGGTGCATCGCGAGCGATGAGGTCCTTGAGGACACCACCTGCTTACTGTCAGCATGGACACAGTTCAATCTGGGAATGGGGGACTGACCATGGGGAGGGTTGGCCATCTTCTATGTGAGAAGCCGAAAGGTCGAGTAGGTAGAATGGAGACTTGGATGTTATTTGACAATGGCAATCTAGGACAGAGCGTGTAGAATAGTTACGGACAAAGTAATAAACCCCACGTCAATAAACTTTCTCGGCTGGCCCACGTCACTAATGTCAGGGCAGAAGCGGCACAAGGAAAACGCTTGACGATCGATTTCAAGCCGCGGGAGAAGATGGATATCTGAATGCGATTCTATACGAAAGACCATCAGACAACTGGTACTTCGGGCTCGCCCACATGCGCACACCGAGGCTACGCCTAGCAAAAGCTGCAAAAACCTTGGATGCCCTTCCGGTAGGGCATCGGCATGTCGCGATGGCGTGCTCGCGTGGGGCGAGCTCACTAAAAATGCCTATCTGCACTCCCCTACTTACCTTACAGGATGGCATTCAATCACGAGGTATATCTTTCTAACAGCACTCTAAAGCAAACGGCTTCGTGTACCACTGCGCTCGAAACTTTTTGCCATCCCACGCCTTCTGCTGGGCATGCCAGGCAAGAGACGTTTCAGACATGCTCACTCAAGAGCTCCGTCAAGATGTAAAGGACAGTGGATGGTTGGCAAAGGTAGCGATTGCTCATGTAGTCAACACCTTTCGCACTCCATCTCTGGGACGTTTTCGGTCCACCTCTTAGACATCCCAAAGACCTTGCTCACCCTTCCTGAGAGACGTGTTTTCATTGATGACCTTCGCCTTATCTTTCGCCTTGACGCCTCATACGAATGTCCATAGCCTGTCTCACGAACCCCCTCTACAATTCTATCTCCGTTGTGCGTTCTCGCAGCCTCATCGGCTTCTATGCTGCTCGAAATGTGGTCACGACGCGCTGAGGCATCAATGATTTGCTGCGGGGCGCTCGCCATGGTTTCTTCGATACCACTCAGGGCGCCTCGCAAAGCCAAGAGCTCCTGCTCAGTCCCTTCGGGTGCGAGTTCAGAGACTTCGATGAAGCACAACTGCTGCTGAGTTGCTTGAGCTGCAGGAAAGAGCTCCACGGGATCGTTGACGTGCTCGATGACGTCTTCAACAAGCCGATTGATTAGTTTTTGCTCGATCAACGCCCACTTGGTCTTCTGCAAGATACCCGCGCTTTTCCGCCCACGCATCGCGAGTTCGCGTGTCTTGGCGGCTAGCACGACGAGGTCTCCATCTCCACTAGATCCGCAGACCTCTGACATTGCAGAAGAAGGGTTCGGTTTCTTCGCCTTGTACTGCTGTGCGTACTTCTCCGCATCGTCGAAAGCCAGCTGGATCTCTCCGAGCAGCTGCCTAGCGATCCGGGCCTCTCCTTCACTGATCGCTGGACGAGTGTAGCTTTGTGCTGGGCCTGGGTTGTCTGCGAGTCGTATGTCTCTGTCCCAGCGGGAGAGTGTGAGCTGGAGAACGTTGAGCTTCAGCTAGGCCTTCTGTTAATCTGCGCCGAAGGTGTGGCCGAGTTCCACGTATTCAAAACAATCAACGCAGATTGTGAAGAGGGAAGCCAAGCTCACGCCTCCGATTACCAGGCCTGCTATTTTGGCCATGTTCGATCGTCTCTGTGAAAGCTCTGATATCGTCAGATGTAGTGACTGGAGCGTGATAACTTGCAACTAAGTCTTGAGACAGTCGCGAATACATCTGAGGCTCCTGTGTCTGTTCGATACACCGGGCCAGGCAACGCTTCTCAGCAGCCTTCTCACTGAACTTCCACCAGGGAACAGCAAAGGGATCGGGTACTTACTCTGTGGCTCTTCCCGGCCGAAACCGTCCCGCAGAGTGTGAGTCTTGGAAGTTGTATTCAATAGTGGGTTACGAGGCTGCAGTCTGTGGCTGAAGCCTGAGCAGGCGACCATGGGGCCCTTCCGGCGTTTCTGCACCTTCAGCCTTGCTGCTGACACTTCGGTTGCTTCCGACGTTCCTCTTGTACTTGTTCACAGACATCGTGTCATGAGGCGACGTTCGCATCTGGGTGTTCCATCGCACTATCGACTAATGCGCTGCAAGTTGGAGGCGAATGGGAAGACGTCTCGAAGCAGCAGCAGCAACACACACTTTCTTGCCAGTCTCAGGCGGATCGCCTACGTCCAACGTCCTCTCTCGCACCAAGACGACACTTTTGACATCTGCTACCGAGGTGGTCTTCCACCCAACAATCGATGAGTACCTCGAGGGCGCGCGTGTACCAAGATCTAAACACATCAGGCTACTCACGGCAGCATAACGGGGATGTGATAAACAGTATATATCTACCCCTTACTCGCACAGAGACTACTGGACTAACGTTCATGAGACATCAACTCAATCACGAGTGCGAAGACGCATTCCAGTACACTCACTACTCACTAGAAGGGAACGTAACCAGGGTTGCTTTAAAAGCGGCTAAAGAGGGGCAACTTATCAGACTCAGCCTGTTAATCGACGCAGGTGCAAATCTGGACTCTCAAGACGAGAATGGCTGCACTACTCGTCATCTCGCAACTCTCAAGAGTTCCAAGGAGTGCGTGGAGAGGCTAGTGTTAAGAGGTGAAGATCTCAACGCACCCGGCAAGGGAAAGGGGCCGCGCTTCATCTGGCCGCAATGCATGGTTGTTGCGACATAATGGAGTTCTTGACACACCAGTCGGGTACTGACCTGAAGTGTCAAGACGAGGATGGCTATACGGCCCTTCACTTGGCAACTCTGAACGACAACAGAGACTGCTTGAGCAGGTTGCTCTCAAGCAGCGCAGATACGAGTGCTACTAGTCTCTGTCGCTAGCTGGTCATTCTTGGCCTTGCGGAATTCGGTCACGTGATGCAACAGGCACAACCTAAGCGTTTCTCGAACTGTTTCGTTCTAATTGCAATATGAACCAACTGGTATCATCAAGACATCTACACCACCAGTATCGACGCCATGCGCGGCGGATACAGAAAGATGCTCATCAGGAAGACTCCAACCCATGTGTTGCCAACGCCAACGCTAAGATGCAGCAGACAAGAAAATCCGGAAACCGATGCTGCGTGCTTTTTCATGCCTCTATCCTCAGACCCGACTCTAGTGCTTGGCTCAGAGCTTCTGCCTTCTTCTTCTTTTCCTGCTCCTGCAGGAACTGTGCGTACCGCGATCGCTTGTTGTGGATGCCGCACTCGGTTTTGGCTTGGCCCTTCCATCGACCGGCGCGCTCATCCTCGCCCTCCTTGATGGGTTGTGTGGGGTGCCAGTCGCCCACGCTCTTGTATCCTCGATCGAAGAGCTCGTTGTATGGGACATCGTTGTCCTGAATGTACTTCTGGACATCCTTGAAGGACCAGTTGGCGAGAGGGTTGACTTTGATCAGACCTGCTCGTCCACTTCGATGATGTCCAGGTCGCCACGCTTTCCGCCTTGACTTCTTCTCCGGCCGGTGAGGACGGCCTTAACTTGAAGCTCAGCATACGCCCGCTGCGCAGGCTCGACCTTGGCGACCCAATCATATAGCTCGTCGTTCGTCTCCCATAGCTTCAGGCCGTACTTTGTTTCGAGCTCCTCGGTGGTCTCAATGCCTTGTGGCTTGTACACATGGAGGGCGAGATGAGGGTACCGCCTCCGTACACGGTCAACTAACGATAGGGTTTCGGAAAAGTGGTAGAGGGTGTCAAAGAAGATGAGGTCAACCTGGGACTGGACGGGACCTGAGATCTTGGAGAGCATGTCGACGGTGACGAGGCCAGTAAGACCGAAGGCTGTGGTCTGGTAGAGGGATGGTAGGGAGATGAGGCACCATTTTAAAATTTCTATCGGTTGTGTCAGTGTTGCAATTGCATGACTTTGATAGACGATATACCGTACCTTCCGGCTCGAGCTTTTGCAGTTGCTGGTTTATGAACTTGAGGTGTGGTTTGCTGAAGAAGACATCGGGTAGGCCTGCTTCACTGGAGCTTCCACTGGCATAGCCAGATTCTGCGTCCCGTTCGGGCGAGTGTTCATACATAGGCGACGACATCATAGACAGGGCGTTTATGGGTCTACGAGGGGAGTGGCGAGGTCTATTATGCTCAATTTTGTATGAGAAAAGTTGGATGATGGAAGAGGCGTTCAATTACCACTACGAAAGACGAACGGAGGGTGTAGGTAGAGTGATTGAAAGGAAGAGAGACCTGAACAGAAAAGAACGACCATAATCGCCGGCTGCTGCCAGCGGCTCTCTGGGTTTGAAATCGAGGCACTGCGTGCTTTCTCGCTAAGAATGGCGTGCTCACACCAACAATGGGGAAGAGAGAATCTAGTGAAACGATTGGCCAATGAGAAGCCAGCTCAATCACGAAATATTCTCGGAGAAAGGAGAGATGCATAATCGAAGCACTG
>NAJN01000232.1:6894-29681 GCA_005059845.1 Cryomyces minteri
AGAGCGGCTACCCCTGGGCCGCTCTTGCGAATTGACTTGGGGATTTCGGTTGAGACGACGGAATAGGAGAGCTTGAGCGGAAGGTAGCGTGTAGGGACAGCTCATACGGGCGGCAAGCCTGTGCATAGCTTATATAGAATCAATCAATCAATCAATCAATCTGGGTTAGGAAGAGGGCGCAGATCGGAGAGCTCAAGAGGGGTGCTGAGGCAAGGACGGATGAGATCTATGCTATTGAGGGCTGGCTCAAGGAGCAGGGCGTTGATGAGGAGACTTTGACTAACATTAAGAGGGCTACTTATGGGGGTGAGTTTAGTGAAGAGGAGGGAGGCTTAAAGGAGCTGTGAGCGTGACGGACTCAAGTCGAGCGGGGAATGGTTCTTGCTATCTTCGAGCAATGTGATGCATCTGCGCTGTATAGGGAGTCTGCAAAGGACTCAGATGGGCGGCAGTAGTGCCATCAGCCATGCTTGCAGACGAACGTGGACTGCAGAGGAGATCGATGCTCTCAACCTTAGCTCCGATGGCTTCCGTGCAATACCTTTTCGTTGCTTCACGGACAGATACAAGCTTAGAGACCTCGATAATCCTACGTTGCATCTTCTGGGCCCGAACATGTTCGTTGATGCCAAGAACAGCCTCGAAAGTAATGTAGGGGGGGAAAACGCACGTGCACATGCACCATTTCCGTGAACCGTCGCCATGCAAGCACTTAAAACACGGCAGGCAGGCACGTCAAACAACGCAGCTTCTCAGCTCCACCTCTCTGTTCTCCATGGAACATCATCACGGACAATAGCACAGCCCGCCCTCCGCCACTCTCTCACCACCTCTCCCCTCCACTCTCCCACAGATTCCACATTCAATGCCACAAGTCGCCTGCCATGTCAACGACCCCCCACCACCGGCCTCAAACCCTCAAACAAGCCAAAGCAGCCTACAAAGCGCGCAGCCGGCCCTACGTTTCCGAACGCGAGCAGCGGCAGCTCGAGCGCGGCGCCGAGCTGCTGCGTCGAGCTGAACGAATCAAGGAGGCTGAGCGCCGCAAGAAGGAGAATCTGAAGAGGAAGGCCGAGAAGGAAATTAAGGAGCGGGAAGCTAAGAAAAGGATGTGGTTGGGAAGTGAGGGGTATGTGTGGAGTCAGGTCCCGAAACCGAGTCAGGCTATGTTAGATCGATTTGTAAGAATCAAGGGGAGGGGCGAGGGGAGAGAGACGGAGAAAGGAGTGGATGGTGGCAGGACGGCGGAATATGAGCCTTGGGATGTGGACGAAGTCGATGACGAGACGTTGTTGGATGTGCTGGACGACGGCGTCGAAGACATAATAGCTCATGAACCCCAACCCATCTCGTCTCCAAGGCCCCTCAAGACCGAAGACGAGACAACGTATCGGCCTGCGAATCGCCGGCCGGCTGTCCAAGGGAGTAATGATCTACACTTGTGGGAAGACTTCCTCGCAAGCAGCACCCAGATCGCTCGCGAGCTTGAAGAGGACGACAAGCAAGTTGTCTCGATTCAACTCCCTGCAGCATCTCTCGTCTTCGGCTCTCAGGATTTCAAACTGTCTGTGGAGGACATACAGGAACTTGGCATGGGCGAGAAACCGAAGTGGAAGACTGCAAAGGAGATCTTGCAGTATGACACTACCAGGGCGAGTCCTGCTCACACGATGATGCCACCACCTCGGCCTCTAATAACGAAGAAGATTGATACGGATCGGAAGATGATGCCTCCTCCCGCAATGAAGCCAGTGAAGAAACAAGCATCCGGGGCAATACACACCTCAGTGTTGTCAATTCAGGATCTTGGTATCTCGAGTCGGGATCTCCTCTACATTGCCGACAACGATGTCGTGTTCACTCAGCAAGACCCATCGTAGTGTCGCAAATGATATGCCAGTCCGCCGACGATAGCAAGTTCGAATATCACTACAATTCTGTTATCCTTGCGGAACACGTACAGCCGAAGCGAAGCAACCATTGGGGTAGTCCGTCAGGCCCTCAAGAGCCGAGGACTTCTCGCACGGAGCGAATGACGGCCCACCCTGAAGCCATCAAGTTGATCGAGATGGGTCACATCATGTTCTGCGCAGCGGCGACTCCAGGACTCCTGGTGTTACTGACTACCGCCTGTATACGAGCCCAGAAAGCCTCTCAAGGCTCTCCCATGCCGAGCTCCAAGAAAAGAGCGAGGAGGGAAGCTGTGGAAACCATTCATCTCACGCAACAAGGCCATATTACCAACATCTCAACGTACTGCGTGCCGTTCATGGCCACAAAGCAGTGATCACGCACGATCTATGAGCCGTCGTACTGCCCTGGAGTGGAAAATGTGGCAATCGTGAAGCAGATCCGTTCGTCCACTGCGATCTGGTCACTCGAGACACCTTCGGGTGTCACTCTTGGCCGTGCAGGGTTGCCAACTACGCCCAGCACAAACTGCAACCCTTCCCGCTAAGACGCAATGAACGGTGAGAGTTCAGACAACGCTCAATTGAACTTGGACTGCCGGCTTGGCAACACAATATGTGTACCTGCTGTCATTGCACGGCTATTACGCAGACGGGTCAGGCGGGAAGACCTTTTGGGTTGGACTCTTGGAGCGTCAGATATAGTGTTTGATGCGGACACAACGTCATAGAACCTAGATGCACTATCACAATCTCACGTTCAATGCGTGCATATTCACTGGTGTCACGTACAAGGCGGGGTCCCTTAGACGACCAGTGTTTCTTCAAGACGGTCAGGTCCGGCTAGAACAGGAGATTGGTTGCACAGCATACAACCTCGCCGCCTGGTTCCACTGCTAAGGGCTTCCTCGAAAATGCTGTTCTCCCGCCCAGGCTCGCAGAGCTGGACTAAGAGCAGCAGCCAGACACGCTCAAGCAGCAACCTCAGCATGTTGGACCTCTTGCTTCTCCTTTGAATTTCGCTCCAGATCCATGTCGGCTTCTCCACTTCCGACCGAAGCTCGATAGAGCTCGTTGGCATCCTAGAGAGCGAGATCAATACCAATGCTCCCAAAAGCAAGCCTGGGTCATCCAAGGTCGAACTCACACCGAACATGGCCGCCACCTCTTCGAGCGGCACGCCCCACGTGTCTGGGAAGTAAAGCCAGATGATCACGGCGGAGATGCAGCCGGGGATGATGAAGCAGAGGTAGAACTTCCAGCCGATATTGCTGTTTTGAGGTATGACCACCATCAGCATCAGGGTCCGAGGACATGTCCAGGCACCGGCTACGGGAGCAGCAAAATCGCACACAAGTCACGATCGTCGAGGGGAGGGGGTGACTCACATGAACGCCGTCGGCGCGACCTGCAGCCAGATGATGTTCATAAGGCAGATGCCCGCAACGCCCAAATTCATGCCTTTGGCTCTAATGTGCGTCGGGAACAGCTCGCCCAAATAAGCGAACTGCGTGCCATCGAGCGCGACCTCATAGAACACCACGTAGACGAAGATCATGGCAACAGCGGCCTTCAGCGCAGGCACGTTGGTGGCGGCGGCGGCGAAGTTGGCGACCAGCGCTGCCTCGATGATGAGGGCGGCCATGCAGCCCGCGATGCCGATCGCGATGAGCTTGGGGCGCGGTAGGCGATCGACGACGAAGAGCGCGAGGACGCCGGCGCCGAAGGCAAGCGTTATCCACCCGCCTTGGAGCAGGAGTTGGCGCTCGGTGCTGTAGCCGAGGCCGGCGTAGATGGTTGGGCCGTAGTCTTGGGGGTTGTCAGTTCGGGACACGGTGGTCATGTGCGGAGGGAGAGCATGAAGCGGTCGATGGCAGGAGTGTGGGACATTGTGCTGACGATGGTAAAGCGATCCCGCACTTGATAACCTGCTGGCTTGGAGGCCAGCATTGACCCTGTCCCACTCATCTGCCCTAACCAGTCCTGTTCTCCTCATACTACTGGATACTTGATTTGCAAGAGATGAGACTCACTGTTGATGACCAAGATTCCTGAAAACTGGATCGAGCACGTTGTGCCCAACGCGAGGAACGACCGTTTCCGATACGAGGGCCTCGCAAACATGGCCCAGTAGCTAGTGGGTAGGACCCTATCGATCTGCATCTGGTTCCTGATCTGCACCAGCTCAATTGCGGCTTCCTCGGGGGCGTGCAGCTTGTTCAGCGTCGCCTCGGCCTCTTCAAAGCGGTCTTTCATCAATAAGTATCGCGGGCTCTCAGGCAGCCAGGGCATCATGGCGAGGAGAATCGCCACTGGCAGACATTGGAATGCTGTGGAGACGGCAGGTAAGCGAGGTGAATGATACGCGGAAGTAGTGAGATCTCACCGAGAGGCGCTCTCCAGGTATTGCTGCTCTCTGCGGTGTAGAAGTAAAAACCGTAGCCTATCCAGGTCGCTAAGGCATATCCGAATAGGAGAGCTGCACCGTGGAGATCCACAAGCATGCCTCTGTTTTTCGGAGGCACGACTTCGTTCATCCAGATTGGGACCGCCGACAAGATCATGAAAGCGCTTTTGCGCGTCAGCTCGACGCTTTACAGCAGTCATTCGAGTCATACCCTGCTCCGCTAGTGAACCTGTGGTCTGGTCGTCAGCAATCTGTTCAACCTTAAATCAAGGTGGCCGTTATCACCTGAAGACAATGAACATGGCAATATTCACGCTTCCAGCCAACAGCGCCCCACTGAGGAGAGTGATGACAGCGGATGCGGAAATGGCGGCTTTTCGGCCCCAGGTATCGGCGAACCAGCTTATGCTGAAGACAGCCAATAGGCCTCCGACCTGGTATAGACCATTCATAGTGGAGATGAGACTTGTCGCATCCGATCGCGTATCTAGTTCAAAGTGCTTGATGAAAGTTGGTTGCGCTGCAAGGCCGTCAGCGCCCGTATACTTGGGGGGTGCCGTTTTCCCCCCGAGGCTGGGCTGAGAGAAGGGACGGTCGGGGTATTGTACGGAACTGCTGCAGCACTCTTCAAGGAAAACAAAGACACTGCTTTCTTGCGGTGTGTTTGCACTCAGCGGTACGGATTGAGATGACTTAAGAGCCCCCCAACATCTCGGTCACGCTATCTCACCTAAAGTGGTCGCGATGATGGATGCGCCATACCCATATCCCATGGAGCCGAAGCTCATGGCCAGGACCATGAACAAGTTGTAGAAGTTGAACTCGCGCTTGCCGCCAAGATGACGGTCTACTGGGGCTTCCATGTTGTCTGGGACACGGTCAAAGCGAGAGGACTCGGCGCGAAAGTTGAGATTCAGAGAGACGGAGAAGTATGTCTTTTACTCGACAGCCATCGGTCAGGCCATCTACGAGTTTATCAACGATCGAACAGAATATGAAATTGCCATAACCGAAGGAAATCATTCTCCGCAGCTCAGGCGTCGCTGACGATCACTTGCTTCCCCTCTCGCTACACACGTACACCGCCAGGGTATAGTCTCTATCAATGTTTCGGCGTCACCTGCAGAGGCTGAAGCACCGTTCAGAGATGGAGTGTCTGTCGAAGGACAAAGGACATCATGTTGCAACGCAGGTAAGGACTAAGGTAAGATACCTTACATATTCTGGCCCATCAGCCTCCGCTCAGCCTCGAAGCATCTCGCGTTGCCGGCCGCACAGCGACTAGAGACCTAAGATCGTGGCAATAGATTTGCGGCATTGACCTGCCACCCCCGCTGCCACAGAATTTTGGTAGCTGGTCGACCATCGTCGAGAACTGCCCCACCAAACAAAGGAACGACATCGCTTTAACACATTGGGTAAGTTCAGACCATTTGGAATTTCTTCCCGGCTTCGTGAGCTGCTCCATGGAACGATGGACCGCTCAGCACATCGAATGAGCATCTGCCCAGAGTAATTCCGAAACGGCACAGAGACCTGCCCCGACGTTGACGGATGCCCCTCAGTGCCCTCCCCCAGCGGCTTGCAGCGGCTCCATCTCCCTAGTGTCGCCCGTACTAAAGTATTTGGAAGACGTCGCTGCCAAATCAATCTGTGTCCAGAGCCTCCGGACGGATCACGACTGACGTCTGAAGCGGGACCCCGCTTTGGACAAGGCTGTGATCGGCATGTGTGGCTTCGTGTATAAGATGCAGAGATGTCCTCCGTTGACTTCTGCAATCGTCTCCTAATCCGATCATCTTCGTACACACCTTCGAAACCCTCAAATATGACTTCTTACAACGGAAAGTGCCATTGCGGCCAGACTGAGTGGACTGTGAAGTTGGACAAGGACAAGGCCAACCACGTCCTCTGGTACGATGTCTCCACTGTCTTCCAATGGCAATCACCGGACTTGGCTTCGAGACCACTTTGGACGTCAAGAGCTAACATGCATGCAGCCATTGTGACACCTGCAAGATCCTCTCCGGCAGCGCCTACACCCTGAACCAGATTGTCCCCAAGGACGCTCTCAGCTTCAGCAAGGGCGGCGACTCATTGAAGCACTACACCTACCAGGGTGAATCGGGTATGCCCTGTTCTACCTCTCGAAGCCTAGAGGCGGCATCGACTGACCAATCGTGTGCGACCTAGGCAAGGACGTCAACTGCTACTACTGCCCTAACTGCACCTCGCACGTCTACCACCACCAAACCGTCATGGGCCCAGACACCGTCATCGTACGCACTGCTCTGCTGCCTCAGGCCGTCAAGGAATTCCAGCCCAGCGCTGAGATCTTCGGAAGGGCCAAGATGAGCTGGGAGAAGGAGGTCGCGCAGACCTTCGACACCCTGCCCCCGAGCTAGATCATTTAGGAGCGAACGACTTACGAATAGACGGCCCCGGAAAGTTGAGGGGTTGACTTGTCGAGGAGCTCGAGCAGAGTTTTGGACCTGAACCGCTAGGCAGATCTTGGACTTGGGTGTATCAAACTATTGATTGAGACTCGAGAAAGAACCAAAAGTCTGTGAAAACCAACGTCGTGCACTGTTGGCGCATGAAGTGATAAGATCGTGTCCCTCTGTACTTCTATCATGCACAGTGACTACAAGACAGACTCCAGCTCAGCTCGCAACCGTGTGGAAGGCTAGAGACGCATCGGCTGTCGTCACTACCTTAGTATCCCACGCACGTGAAGTAGTCTCCCAGATAAGATCAATCAGCGGCTGGTGGATGGTCAGCATCTGTACAGTAACTAGAATAATACTCAGCTCGCGAATGTTGAAGGGCAGAAGGCTCTGGTTACAGCACGTCTCGCCTCCTGGTGATCGAGTCAGCGACTGCCTGTGAACTGAAGGTGTTTGAACGAATTTTGACTCGCATGCTGATTCATCTCCAGGTTGAATCATCGCTCGCTTGAACCTCGGGCGTCATCCACGTTCATCCCACTGCGAGAAGACCCCAACTACACACGCATTGACATATACATTGCAGCAGAAAGTCCGTACAAACAGAGGATCACACGTTATACATACCGCTCAGAGTCGACGACCCCACGTAAGTTCGCAATATAGGCCGTTTCAGCTACTCCGCAGAGCGTTACCCATCCGCAATGGCTTCGACAGTCGAAAGCTCGAGCGTCAACCCAGCGCAAGCACCCACAGGCCCTGCTAACCCACGAGGACGATTGAGTAGAGGGAGGGGGCGAGGCGGCTTCGGTGGACCCAGACATGGAAGCCATGCGGACGACGATAACGTGACGGGAGACAATGGGCGAAGGGGAGGGTTTAGAGGAAGAGGACGAGGCAGAGGAAATCGCAACAGAAGCCATCGCCAGCTCAACGGAGCGTCAGAGGGCCCAGGAGGAGGTCCTGCTCCCGCAGTACCGCCACCGCCTCTTGCGAATAGAGGCACCTTCGGTGCTCGTCTGACCGGAGATGCCAATGCAACTGAGGGCGAGAACGGAGAGAAGAGAGAAGATGGCGAAGAGGTGGAGGCAGAAGTCTGTTTCATATGTGCTTCAGCTGTAGTGCACAACGCAGTCGCGCCTTGCAACCACCGGACTTGTCACATCTGCGCATTGAGACTGAGGGCGTTGTATAAGACGAAGGCCTGTGCACATTGTCGAGTAGGCCGAACCTCTTCGAGCTGTGTCTCTGTAAATGAACCCACTGACATTATGCTAGACCGAGGCTCAGACTGTGATATTCACCGACGATGCGACGAAGCGCTTCGAGGATTACAGACCAGAAGACTTTGCGAGCAGTGACGAAGGTCTCGGCATCAAGTACGAGAAGATCGAAATCTTTGAGGATACCGTTCTACTGCTACGCTATAACTGTCCCGACCCGAGCTGCGACGTTGCATGTCTGGGATGGCCGGATCTACACAGGCATGTCAAGAGTGTGCATCACAAGGTCATGTGGTAAGTGAACGCAAGAATCCCTAGACATACGCACGTACTGACAGAGTCCAGCGATCTCTGTACTAGGAACAAGAAGGTGTTCACCCACGAACACGAACTGTTCACGATCAACGAACTGCGAAAACACGAGAAGTACGGTGACGACAACCCTGGAGCAGTCGATCAGAGCGGCTTCAAGGGTCATCCTGAATGCGGTTTCTGTCGGCAGCGGTTCTATGGTGACGATGAGCTGTACACCCATTGTCGAGATAAGCATGAGCGTTGTCATATTTGTGACAGGAGGAACCAGGGTCGGCAGCAGCAGTACTTCCAAGACTACAACTCACTCGAGGTCCACTTCAGAAAAGACCACTTTCTCTGCCTGGATCAAGAATGTCTGGATAAGAAGTTCGTAGTGTTTGATTCGGAAATGGACCTCAAGGCACATCAACTGGAAACACATCCGAATGGATTGTCAAAGGATGCTAGGAGAGATGCTCGTAGGGTGGATATCTCGGGCTTCGACTATCGGACGCCTCATACACAAGATCGAGGCGCAAGACGAGAACGAGAAGGACGTGGAGGAGGACGAGGCCGAGATCCGAACGCTGAGCCAATACCACAGTCGACAGCTCAGCCGATGAGAAGAGATGAGCTGGCCTATCAAAGACAAATGGCAATCCAGAGCGCGCAATCAGTGACCAGTCGAACGTTCGGCGGCCAACTGACTGCTGAGCCTCCTGTACCCCGATCACAAGCACGCGCAGACGACTCTCTCACAGTGACAGCGCCACGACAAGCAGTACAGACTCACGACGCGTTCCCCTCAATCTCTTCCCTCAACCTCGGATCCTCAGCAGCACCATCACCGCGACCCTCCTCGCCAACCCAACCGTTAACTCCTCAGGAACAAGCCCGCCGCCTCCGCCACGCCGCCGTGATCGACCGCGCCGCCGCCCTTCTCCGCAACGACGCCACCAAACTCTCCACCTTCCGCATCCACATCTCCTCCTACCGCCTGGGCACCATCTCCGCGCCCGACCTTATCGACGCCTTCTTTGCCCTCTTCGACAACGCCCCCGTCACCGATCTCGGCAAACTCATCAAAGAGCTCGCCGAGATCTTCGAGATCGAAACCAAGCGAGATGCGCTGTTGAAGGCCTGGGCGGACTGGAAAGCCATCCACGAAGACTACCCCAGCCTACCCGGCCCCGGCGGCGCCGGCAGAGGTGCAATGACGGCGGCGCGTGTGCTCGGCGGTGCTGGCGGTGGCAGCAGAGTGCTGAAGCTCAAGTCGAGCACTGCGCAGTCAAGCCGCTCTGCGGTCGGGCGACAGGGCAGCTGGGGCAGCGCGTCTCCGCTGAGCGGGTCCGGCCACCCATTCCCGCCCATGCCAGCCGCGTCGTCAGCAAACAGAACCGGCCCGGGCAAAGTGAGCACGGTGCCGTGGGTCGCCTCTCCCTCCTCCACCATCACCTCCGCCTCTTCAGCAAGCGTCTCCTCCCGACCCGCCAGCAGCACGCACCCAGCACCAACGCGCACCGCCGCCGGTGCCCGAGACGCCTTCCCCGCCCTCCCCGCCGCCAAGAAGCCGACGTCGACTGTCTTCAGCCCCGGCTACAACGGCGCGGGCGTGCGCCGCGTTGAGGCGCGCCCGCTGGCCAACCCGAGCCCCTGGGGCAGCGCGAGCGCGAGCGCGACCGCCAGCGCGACGCCGTCGGCGCAGCAGAGCGATGCGGAGGAGGCGGATGGCGCGGCTGCGAAGCGGAAGGGCAAGGGCAAGAAGCAGATGCTGTTCCAGTGGGGCTAGACAAAAAGGAGGGGGGGGTGGCCGGGTGCAGGCATCGCAGACTCGCGACTTGGCTGCGGTCGGGTGTTGTTGCTGTCGCACGACTGTGGCAGCGGTGGTGCGGTTGGGGTTCTGTTTGTCTTAAAAGAGACCGGCGACGGGCGCGCGTGGCTGGACATGGCCGCGGGGGGGTTATATCCCTCGGGCTTTTCAGACTTGCTAGCACACCCGCCCCCCCCCCCTTGACAGCGCCAGTTTCGCATATGCCACACAGGAGGTTTGAGTGATGGATAGGTGAAACCCCTGAAGGACCGCCCCCGTTTTTCGGTTGGAAGAAGGGGAGGTTCCAATTGATTGTCAGGTCGATGCGTGATGCGACCTGATAGCTGGCCGTCCCCCGACCGCGGCCAAACTCCACACACGAAACGCCGGAGATGCCGAACCAGCTCGACGGAGACCCGAGCACTATGACTCCCCCCCAACCGCTGGGGCGACCAATCACCGTGCCGCTTCACTCCACCTCCAGCAGCTCGTACCGCTCCCCGCGCCTCTCCAACGCCGCCTCCAAGCGGCCCATGACAGCCAGCACCTTCTCCTCCTCGAGCCTGCGGCCGACGACCTGCACGGCGACGGGCAGGCCGTGCATCTTGAGCGCGTCGTAGTGCGCGTACGCGCCGCGCGCGACGCCGTTCAAGCCGGCGATGACGACGGAGGGCGGCAGGGCGTCGAGGAGGCGGTCGACGTGCGTGACGGGCAGCACGCCGGCGCTGTAGTCGAGCAGGTTGAACAGGAAGGTGTAGCCGCAGGAGGCGACGGCGTCGGCCATGGCGCCGTGCGGGAGGGCCGGGGTCGCGTTCGGGGCGGTGAGGAGGACGTCCATTTCCATTCCCGCGCCGCCGTTGCCCGCTCCCGGCCCGGCCTCGTCGCGCCACCAGTCGTGCCAGCGCGCTTTGTACGCCTCGCGCCGCGCCACCAGCTGCCAGTTCTCGAACGCGCTCTTCGCGCTCCAGCCGCGCAGCAGGCCGGCCCACACGGCGTCGCGCCGCACGTACTTGACCCACAGGTAGTGCAGGTACTTGAGGGGCCGCGGCAGGCGCATGTAGAAGGCCAGCTGCTCGGCCCCTGGGTCGTTGGTCTCGCCGCGCCGGAAGAAGGACAGGAAGGTGCGGCAGCCGTCGGCGTTGAGGAGCTGGGACGCGATGATCAGCGCCTCGTAGGGCGAGGGCGGCGTGACGTCGAAGACTGTGTGCCCGTCGGCAGTGAGGGCCGCGGCGGCGGTTTGCAGCGCGCGCGCGCAGGCGGGCGTCGGGTCGACGACGCCGTCGGTGCGCATGATGCCGACGCGGAGTTTGCGATCCGCACTGCTAAACTCCTTCTCGACGTCATCGCGCCAGGCCAGCGGATGCACGGAGTGGTCGTAGCGCCAGGGCTTCATCTGGATGAAGCTGCGCGTGAAGTACTGCAGGTCGGCGAGCGTGCGCGCCATGGGGCTGAAGACCGAAGGGATGCCCTCCTGACCGGGCATGCTGGTGTTCATGCCCATTTTGGGCCAGCGGCCCGTCGAGCAGCGGATCGAGTAGCAGCCGGAAAAGTGAGCGGGCGCGCGGACTGACCCGGCCACGTCGGAACCGATGCCGATGCGAGAGCCGCCGAAGGCGAGAAGGGCACCTTCGCCACCGCTGGAGCCGCCTGGGGAGTATTTGGAGTTGTGTGGATTCGTGCAGCGGCCCCAGAGGTCGTTGGTGGATTCGAAGGAGAGGAGCGTGATGGGAAGGGCGGTTTTGACGAAAGGGACGGCGCCTGCGGTGGATTGTGTTAGCAGATCAGCGGGAATTGGCACCATGAGATGGCTGTTGCCTACCAGCCTCCTTCAATAGCCTCACTAGAGATCCATCCTTCGGGTATGGCTTCCCAGTATTGCCCGAGTACCCCACGCTGACATCGAACCCACCCACTGCGACCGAGTCCTTCAAGCTGACCGGTATACCAGCCAGCGGCCCCTTCAGATTGATCTCGTGTTCGGCCCACTCTTCCGCCTCAGGGATCATGACCTCCGTCAAGCAGTTCGTGGCACGATGGGCTTTGACGGCGACCTTTCCGTACGCACGCAGGATGTCGATTGGAGAGGTGATCTGCTTGTGCACATCTTGAACTAGCTCCTCGATGGGTTTCTGGAGGATGGTGCGGTCGTGTGGAGACAGAGGGAGAAGGTAGGGCTTCGGCAGCGTTGCGATGCGGGATGCTCGTTCGTCTTGCTTGCGCTTGCTGTGGGCCGTTAGATGCCGTGAACTGTCAGGTTGAGGGTGTGTTATACCAGTCACGTCGATGCCTGACAGCGTCCATGGCGTCTTGGTAGCCAAGAAGGATTGAGGTGTTCATCAACGCCTCTACAGAGGTGGGAAGGCCGAAGAGCAGAGTGACAGAACCAGCCTTCAGGTCGAGGAGTGCCGGACCTCTGCTTGTACTTGTAGCTTACGATACTTACACGGTCGTCGCTCGTTGCGGGGTGAGCTTGGAAACGGCCGGCGATAGCCGCATGTACACCCCTAATTGGGACAGCTGTAGGTTTGGGTCCAGCAGAGGCCTGTATCTTGTATTTTGTATCTTATGTTTTATATCTTGTATCTTGTGCTTTTGTATCTTATGTTTTGTATCTTGTAGTTTGTATCTTGTGGTTTTGTATCTTGAATTCTGTATCTTGTGTCTTGTATCTTGTGTCCTGTGTCTCGTATCCTGTATCCTGTATCTTGTATCTTGTGTCTTGTATCTTGTATCTTGCATGGCTTTCATGATAAACATCTGATCCCGTACGAAGACGGAGAGCCGGGCGGATGGTGGAGCTTCGTCTTGGAGCCGATGTCCCCAACGTCTTCAGAGTACGAGTACCTGGATACGTCCAGCTACCGCCGTGCGTCTTCAGCCGGGTATCTCGAGTGACTGGGGTGTAAAGTCGGAACTGGCTTGCGACACAGACCACTGGACTGCCTTGAATTTTGATGGCTTCCAGCTTCTTCCTCACACAGACAGAGCGCGTTCAACTGCACAGCACATTCGGCGCCTTCGTGAACGTCCAGTGTCTCAGCAGATGATAGAGATCTGACAGTGACTCGAGGTACGAGGTACAATCCTGAAGGCAGAATCGTGTGAAGGCGCCTCGGCGGTTGCAGACAGCCAACCGGCAGCGTCTTTCCGAATTCGCTTGAAACGAAGCAAACCTCACTTCTCGACCTCTCGCCCTCCACATCAATGTCACTTCTGGCCGTGCATCCAGGAGAGCGCAATTGCTCTGGGAGACCGGAGACGTCCCCTGCCTCCTCCTGGAGCATGAAGAGGGCAGAAGAGAACGCACCGTCGCTGTCTAAGGCTGCTTGGCCAGGCTCTATTGCCTCAGCTTGAGTACCTCCTGCTATAGTAAGAGTGCGAAGGGCAGGGAAGGTTACATGAAACGCACGCAAGGCGTCAACATGCGCCAGCACATGGCAGCACATACCGGCACGTACACGTCCTCCGGTCCTCTGGTTCACGGCTCGGCGGCTACCGCCAAAACCACAATAAGAAGCATCCAGACCTCACCAGGTAAAGCTGCATCCTCACGGACGGGGCTCTACGCCAGATTGACTTGCCGTGGCGTGCTGCAGTGCTTGTTTCGCATCTCGTTGGAACCTGAGATGGGTTGTCTTTGTCTGGGACATCTTGCCTGGCCCCATGCGATTGGCCGTCCGCATCTTGCAAGCGTATCGTAGAAGACTCGTCACCCTACTCTTTTGTCTGTTTGATATCTGGGACTTGCTCGAATGTACCTTCATAAGCCTCACATCGCCTGACACGCTTTGTCTGCCAGACTGTGGCTATTGTCCGCCATCTTATTGTCACCCTCGCAGAACAACGTTGCTTGCTGGGTGGGTCCCCTAACAAAGCCAACGCTCTTTCAACATCGTATTGTCTACATCACCCTGTCTTCTCTTTCATCACCACCTACAAGCGCAGGACGCCTCTCACTTTACTGCATAATACCTTTGTACCCACATCTCTTGTACTCGATCCGTTTTTGAACAACACGTTCACATTCACCGGACACGTACCTCACAGAATTGAATAAACTCGAACTCCCCGCATCGCTCGAGCCAACTTCCTTACATCACACATCGCATAGCTGCATACACATTCGAAATTTCTGGCAGGTCCAAGGCAATCTTCGAATACACAACTGATACTGAGCTTCACTCGACGCAATCTTTCCACAATCCTTAGACACAAACCCACTCCATCATCAACAAACATGCGCTCTCCAATCTCCACAACGGCGCTCTACGCCCTTGCCATCTTCCTGGTCAATAAAGCCGCCGGCCACAGTTGGAACGAGCAACTCCAAGTCATCAAAAACGGCACCTTCGTCGGCGACTACGGCTACCCTCGCGGCTACGTCGCGCGCACCGACCCAGGCTTTACCGGCGACTCGATGAACTATCTGCTCCCCTCGCTCAAGTCCGGTCGGACCCGCATCGACAACACCGACCTGCTCTGCCACCCGGCCCAGCGCAGCACCACCACCCAGCCATCAGCTTACCCCCGTCTTCAAGTCGCACCCGGTAGCTTTGTCGCCATGAAGTACCTCGAAAACGGCCACGTCACGCTCCCGGCAACCCAACTTGGCAAACCGCAAGCCGGTGGCCCCATCTTCGTCTTCGGCACGACATCCCCCTCCGCGACCGAGAAACTCACCGACGTGCTGCAATGGACGGCCGACGGCAGCGGCGGCGACAAGCGCGGACGCCTCCTCGCGGCCCAGAACTACGATGACCTGCGCTGCCACCAGATCAACAGCGGCACCATCTCGCAGCAGCGCCAGCAGCAGTTCCCCGACCGCCCCGCGGACCGAACCATGGGTACCGGGAACGAGCAGTGGTGCGAGACGGACGTGCAGATGCCCATGGACGCGAAGGCGGGTGCACCACTGACGCTGTACTGGGTCTGGCAGTGGCCGACCGCCGCGGGCAAAGACGCTGGCCTGCCGGACGGCAAGGACGAGTTCTACACCACCTGCTCGGATGTCGATGTCGTTGCCGGGCCGATCAAGATTGGCAAGCCGGTGCATACCATCGTGCAGCAAGACCCACAGACGGCGGCTGTGAAGGAGTATCAGAGCAGGACGGCGTTTACGTCGACGCCTGGCTACACCGCATCTGGCTCCGGCTCCGGCTCTGGCTCTGCGTCATCCGCATCCGCATCCGCATCCGCATCGCACCCCCATCCGCATCGACCTCCGCGTCCGCCTCGCCGTCCAGCGCCGTCGACACCCTAACCCAACCAGCAGCCTCCTCCTCCTCCACCTCGCCCGCCTCGCAAACGACCTTCGCGACGCTAACCGCCACGACAACAACCACGCCCACCATCACATCGACCCTCCCGTCCGCCATCCCCTCCGATTTCCTCTCCTTCTTCCCGCAAGAGCAGCAGGCCACGGTGACGGAGATCGACGACGTCACGGTCGTCGTCACGGACGTCGTCACTGTCACTGCGACGCCGAGTGCGGCGGCGGCTGGGCTGGGGAGGAGGGGGTTGGGCCACGCACACGACGGCTACAGACCGCTTCGACACGGCGCGAAAGTGCGATGGTAGAGGAAGAAGGAGGAAGAACAGAGGAACAGAGGAACAGATACCCGCTATTGAAGGGGGGGGGGGCGTGGGTGTCTTTAGGCCCTTGTCTGCTTTCCTCCCCACCTTGTCCGCCCTTTCTCTTCTGCGACGTTTTGGCGTTCTGGATACGTCTGTTTCTCGCTCTTGTGTCTTAAGCAAGGGGAGGAGATTGGGGGGGGGGGGAGTTCGGGACCTCTCAGCTTTCCTTTTGACGAATGCACAGAGGGGTTTCAGACACACACACAGAGTTTCGCGGAGATATCTTACCCACCTAGCACAGCAAGGTCGTTTGCGCGCACGAATGAAGAGTGGGTTCTGCCCCTTTTCTCGCGGGGGGCTGGAAAGGAGGAGGGATGGGAGCGGGGAACGATGTCGGCTGGTTGGAAAGCAAAACCGCCATCGTGCGTTGAACGAGAAACGGATGTCGATGAACGTGAGCGGCGTGTTGATGGAACGGTTTGCCCGGGGCTTTTTTCGAAACGCATGGGGCTTCTGTTTCTGTCTCACCGCAGGCCAGATAGACAACCGCGTCCTTTTTGGGGGTTCCGTCGCGGGCTTTGCTGAGAGGGCGATGTGGTTGCGCCCCCCCGACCCCCCAATTTGCTATCGATGCTTCTAGTAGCTGCGGCCGTTGCGCATGGCTGTATAGTACACGTGCGCCACGAAAGAGGTCCTTCCCTTCTCTTCATTCGCCGCTTACACCGGTCGCTCATTCCCCTGCCTCGCGTTCTCTTGGCTTCTGTTCCAAGCCCGCGATCGCATCCGCGTGCTCCGGGCCAGCTCATAAATCCTCGTCGACGTCCATGGCGCCGTTCGTCGGCTGCGCCTTGTCGTCTCGCGCTTTGGGCACCGACGCTTCTTTGTCGATCATCTGGCGCGAGACGGAGACGATGTTGTCTTCGATGAGCTGCATGCCCACGTCTTCGATGTCTGTGTTCCCCCGACCCGATATGTCAGTACTGTCGGGCTAATAGACACGCAAGCAGAGTGCTGAAGTATATGGCGCGTGTTGTGCTTTGGACTCACGCTTCTTCGGGTCCACCTTGCCCACATATCGCGTCTTCAGCTGATCCTTCGTGAGCTCCGTCTCCTCCTTCACCCTCTTCTCGTACCCGTCCGCAAGCCCGACGAGTCGCTTCAGCCGCTCGCCATTCCGCACGCCCTCTTCCCTGAAATCGCTCATCTGCAGCGCCTCAGTCCAGACGTGCTTGTGCAGGTTCATCAGCATGTTCTCTTCGAGGCCCGTCTTCCGGTAATTGATGCCAATGGAGTAGTAATGGCGGTTAAGGCCGTGGATCAGCGCCTGGATGGAGGGCTTGTTGAGGTGGCCCAGGTTGGAGGTTGTTTGCCGCGGCTCTTGGCCCATCATCAGTGTTTGCGGGTTGATGAGGCGGAAGGCGTCGATGACGACTTTGCCTTTGACGGATTGTATCGGGTCGACGACGACGGCGACGGCGCGGGGGGTCAGCTGCTCGAAGGACTGCTGCGTGTTGATGTCGACGGAGGAGAGCCAGCAGCCGAAACCGGGATGAGAGTGGTACCAGCCGACTACCGTCTCGGGCCTGTACACACAACATGTCTCAAAATGTTGCTCACAGTAGTCTTGAGGTGACAAGTGCTCACCGTCCTGTTTGCCGCAGCATGTCCATCATCTTCGTCTGAAACACCGGATCTACGGCCTCGACACTGACGCCCGTCCCGCTCTGCGGCATAGCGAACACATCCACCACTCGCACTGTGTAGTCGTCGACGAACTCGCCCAGCATCAGACCCATGACTTCCATGGGCACGCCCGCACGTCCGTGCCGTAGCATCTTGAGGAGGGCGAGGGAGGAGATGTAGACGGTTTCGGAATTGTCGATGATGGCCGTGTCCTGGTTCAACAGATACGAAGTCAGCATGTACGGAAGCCAGACGACCAGCCCCTAGGCGTGTCGAGCAGCTGGTGATGGCGAGGACAGGGTGGGTTTACTTGTGCTGGTCCGCCGCCTCCACCCATGCCCTGGGCCTGGGCGAGCATCCTACTTATCCGGTCCATGGCTCGGAATGTATGTGTGAGAAGTAGCTGACAAGAGGCAGTTGTAAAGACAGGTTAGCGGATCAAGAGTAGGGCGTTGATGTTGATGTTGATGTTGATGTTGATGTCGATGTCGATGTCGGTAAAGGTTCAGAGGTTGATGGGCGTGACGGGTGTGTTTGCGGCCAGCGGAACCTTCCACTGGAAGTGAAGCTCATGTCACCGAAAGTCGAATGGAAGCTCTGTCGGCGTTCTGTCAACTGAACCTCCGCCTTCACTTCGCCAGCGCTTTCGAGCTCCCTCCAGTACACAAACTCGCACCGCCCATAACTCATACCGCACAGATGGCACAGGTGGGCCCTCCTCTTGACGAGCCAGTCCCTCACCAGCCTAGCAATGGCAAGAAAGTCGCATACTTCTACGATTCGGATGTTGGAAACTATGCCTATGTCGCAGGGCACCCGATGAAACCTCACCGTATACGAATGGCGCATACCCTCATAATGAACTACGGCTTGTACAAGAACATGGAGATATACGTGAGTGGAGCTCTTGGCAATGCGACATTTCATCCTGTCCTCGTCTTATCTTGTCAGACACTGGATGAATGAGCGACGCTAATTGTTCTACAGCGAGCCAAGCCAGCTTCCAAATACGAAATGACCCAATTTCACACAGATGAATACGTCGACTTCCTGCAAAAAGTCACGCCAGACAACATGGACAATTACGCGAAGGAGCAAGGAAAGTACAACGTCGGCGATGATTGTCCTGTGTTTGACGGCCTCTTCGAGTTCTGCGGCATCAGCGCCGGTGGCAGCATGGAGGGTGCTGCTCGATTGAACCGTGGGAAGTGTGACGTTGCCATCAACTGGGCTGGAGGCCTCCATCACGCGAAAAAGAGTGAAGCGAGTGGCTTCTGCTACATCAACGGTACGCCAGATCACTAAGCACGGGCACACGAGCTGAATGAAAGCTGACTGCGCTCTTCCACAGACATCGTCCTCGGTATAATCGAGCTTCTTCGCTACAAACAGCGCGTCCTTTACATCGATATCGATGTCCACCACGGTGATGGTGTGGAAGAGGCCTTCTATACTACCGACAGAGTCATGACGGTTTCCTTCCACAAGTACGGCGAATACTTCCCTGGCACAGGCGAGCTGCGCGACATTGGTGTCGGAAACGGAAAATATTACGCGGTCAACGTTCCGCTCCGTGACGGCATAGACGACCGCAACTACAAGAACATTTTTGAGCCTGTCATCAGAAGCGTCATGGACTGGTACAGGCCAGAGGCGATTGTCCTGCAGTGCGGAGGTGACAGCTTATCAGGAGACCGGTTGGGCTGCTTCAACCTGAGTATGAAGGGTCACGCAAGCTGCGTAAGCTACGTCAAGTCTTTCAACCTTCCGGTTCTGGTTTTAGGAGGAGGAGGTTATACGATGCGCAACGTCGCTCGGACCTGGGCTTTCGAAACCGGTCAGCTAGTCGGCCGCGACATGGGCCCTCAACTGCCCTACAACGAATACTACGAGTACTTCGGCCCAGATTACGAACTCGACGTCCGCCCCTCGAACATGGACAACGCCAACTCCCCCGAATACCTCGCCAAAATCAAGAACCAAGTCATCGAAAACCTACGCCGGACGGCTTTTGCGCCCTCTGTGCAGATGACCGATGTCCCACGATCACCCTTCGGCCTCGCCGACGACAACGACGACATTCTCGACGACCTTGACGAGGACGAACACCCGGACAGCAGGATGACGCAGCGCCGGTTCGAAGCGCGCATCGAAAAGGACGGCGAACTCAGCGAGTCAGAGGACGAGGGCATGAACACCAGCAACGGCATCAGACGGCAGCCCGGCCGACCGAGACGGCGCAACATCATGGACTACCGCAACCCGGATGCAGCTCCCGACTCCGGCCTGAACAGTCGCGCCACGACACCCGACCTCCCCGAATCGCTCAATGGCGGCAGTGTCGATGGCGATGCTAATGGAGCGGCCGCAGCCGCAGTCGCCAACGCGCAAATCGGCGAGCAGATTATGTCCGCCAAAGCCTCCGCCAGTCCCGCGCCTGGCCGACTAACAACAACGGCAGCAGCAGACGAGGCAGCGAGTATTGCATCCCACCTCTCTTCTGCCTCTGAAGACGGCGCCGATGACGACGACGAGATGGACGTCGACGAGCCCGCCGCCGCCGCCACAAACGCCACAGCATTACCCGCGACGTCCGCCCCCTCCGCCATTTTGGCATCCGCACCCGTTCCATCAAGCCAGAGCCACCATACCACCTCCTCTTCCTCCACCATCGCTGTGGCAACCGCCAACAGCAACAGCAACGGCAGTGGTGGTGGCAGAGCGCAAGCACAAGTCACGCCCCCCGACTCACCCGTGCCCGCAAATCCAGGCATCCCGGCGGCCGCGACAGACGTCACGGCGGATGGAGACGTCGAGATGGGTGATGGTGAGACTGCCGTGCCCGATCCAGCGCTTGCGAAGGAAGAAGGGCTGGCCGAGCGCAACAACGAGGACGTGCGAGCTGAGGCGGCGGCGGAAGTCGCGCTGGGGAACGCGGGCGCGAGTGCGGACGCGTGATCCGAGAGCTACACTGGGATGCGCGTGAGACTGCGCACAGGGGGCCTGGTTTGGCATGTACGGTGACTGGCGCTTCATGGCGTAATTCGCGAAACGGACGGAAGACAGCGATGGCGTAGTGGGAACGGGATAACTGGGGTGCTCGATATCACTGCGCTGAGCAAGGAATTTTATATCTCTGCGATCTCGGCTCTTATGGCGATATCGACGAGATCGTACTATAGTATCAAGACTTGACGGTTCACTTTTCCTCGTGATTCCACTTCGAGATCCAGATGGCCAGTGAGGTTCCGCCGACTAGGTGTCCATGTCCACATCACCTTTCGATGTTGGTGTTCGCGAGAACATCTCAACCCTGCTCTCCCGGAGCAGACCGAACAGCAGGCAGGGAAGGGGCATGTTTAGCGGCCCATGAGCGGCGTCTTAACGAGTCAGCGTACCTGTAAATCGACGTCCTTATCAGCAGCTCCCAAGCTCTTCCCTGCAAGTACTTTTCTCCAGCTGCACAACACAACCGACATATATACAGCCCCAAGTCACTCTGAGAATGTATCCCCATAATTGCTTCTCCTCGTACTCCCTCACGCGCCCCCCATCTCACACACATCCCCCCTTCCCCTCCCAGCTGCACAGCATCCCACCTGACCCTGCACGTCATCCAGCTCGTCGTACGCGGGGTAGCTCCCTCAGGGTTGCAGGCAGTGGAAAAACAATCCATTGATATAGTCGGCCGGGCCCTCTTCGCTGGCTAGGTGGCAGTCATGTCCCTGATCGAGAGGGTGTCGAGTATGGAGTCCTACGACCGCTGGAGGGACCAGAGCCCGACGGGCTCGCAGCGGAGGAAGCTGAGCTTCAACCCTGTTGGGACGTGGGTGCCGCCTGCGGCCAGGGAGGAGCCGGTCGGGGCGTTCGAGGTGGGGAGGACGAAGAGGATACGTGAGTGCTGGCCCTTCGTGTATTGAACGTGCAGAGGAAGGGGGTTGCAGGATGTCGGATGTGGAGTTTGGCTGACGGGCGATGGTGTGCAGTGCAGGTTGCTGTTGCGGTCGTCTACTGCCTCCTCGCCGCTGGAATCGTATTCGGATACGCTGCTATAAAGCCCGTGCTGATCAGTGAGGGCGTGTATCGCAATCTGTGTACGAGGGAAGAGCTGGAGCAGGGTGTGCGGGTGTGCTATGCGCAGGAGATACGGTATACCATCCCAAGAAGCTCGTCAACAGATACGCAGACGGCAACAGCTGATGTTTGGCTGCAACCACAGACTCAACCTCATGTTCACCGTCGCCGCCGTATCTACAAACGTCTGCGCCCTGCCTGTTGGCACGATCCTCGATCGCTACGGCCCTCGCATTTCTGGCATCATCGGCTGCTTCTTGCTCACCATCGGCGCTCTCTTCTTCGCCTTTGCGTCGGAACTCCCCTTCGATGGCTACATCCCCGGCTACCTGTTCCTCGCCCTCGGCGGTCCCTTTGTCTTCATCTCCTCCTTTCAACTCTCCAATACCTTCCCCAAACACTCCGGTTCGATACTCGCGCTGCTGACCGGCGCTTTCGATACCAGCAGCGCGGTATTCCTCATCTACAGACTGATCTATCAGGCCAGCAATGGCACCTTCTGGCCGAAGAAGTTCTTCCTCATCTACCTTGTTGTGCCCGCCTTCATCCTCCTGGCTCAGCTCTTCCTCATGCCCTCGACCTCTTATAAGACCGTCGGCGAGCTCGTCGCGTCCGCCGAAAACGACCCCTTAGACGCCCCCCAGGCAACCGACACCGACTCTCTCCGGGCAGCCCGCCGCCACCGCCGCGAATCCGCCATCTCAGAAATCACCTCGCTGCTCGGCTCCAAAGATGCCGCACACCAGACGGCGGACGAAGAGTCGAAGAAGCGCGTGTCCGGCGTGTGGGGCGCGCTGCACGGCCGCACCGCATGGCAGCAGATCCGCACGCCGTGGTTCGTGCTCATCACCCTCTTCACGGTCGTGCAGATGACGCGCATCAACTACTTCGTCGCCACCATCCGGCCACAATACGAATACCTGCTCCACTCGTACCCGGCCGCTGTGCGCGTCAACAGCTTCTTCGACGTCGCGCTGCCGCTCGGCGGCGTCATCAGCGTGCCTTTTATCGGCCTGCTGCTCGACCGCACATCCACCGTGTTCGTGCTCGCGCTGCTCGTCGCAATCGCGACGACCATCGGCGTCCTGGGCGTGATACCGCGGCTGTGGGCGGCGTACGCGAACGTCTGCCTCTTCGTCGTCTACCGCCCGCTCTACTACACGGCGGTGTCGGACTACGCGGCCAAGGTCTTCGGCTTCCACACCTTCGGCAAGGTGTACGGCCTCATCATCTGCCTCGCCGGCCTGCTCAACTTCTCCCAGTCGGGCCTTGACGCCCTGACGCATCGCGTGTTTCGCAACGACCCGCTGCCCGTCAACCTCGCGCTGCTGACCACGGCCGCCGTGGTGGGCGTCGCGCTCGTGG
>NAJN01000233.1:0-29616 GCA_005059845.1 Cryomyces minteri
ATTCAAACACATCCACGCTTCGCTGTGGCTTCAGTGCCAGCGGGCTGATGGAGTGTGGAGCATGAGCGATCGTGGCTTGTTAGCTTCGACCGCTTCGGTGCTATCTGGCTGTCGCTGGTCACAGACTCTCACCACTACAATCCCGACTTCTACTGCTCTTGATCGGGACAAGATGCTGATCTACCCGCTGTAGATGCTGCCAGGCACCAACCATGCCCGCACGATAGCACGCTGTGGCATGGACTGGATCTGTGTCGACACCGAGCACGGCAACATCGACGACGGCGCCATGCACGAAGCCGTCGCAGCAATCGCAGGCTGCGGAGTCTCGCCAGTGGTACGCATCGCCGCCAACGAGGGCTGGATGGTGAAGCGCGCCCTCGACGCCGGCGCGCACGGCATTATCGTGCCGCTGCTCTACACCGCCGCCGACGCGGAGCTGCTCGTGCGGAGCGCAAAGTTCCCCCCCCTCGGCGGCCGTGGCTTCGGGTCGCCTTTCCCGATGGAGAAATTCAGCAACCAGACAACGGGCGAGTACCTCCAGCAGGCGAACGACGCGCTCGTCACCATCGTCCAGATCGAGACCAAGGAGGCCCTGCACAACGTCGCGGCCATCGCCGCCGTCCCCGGCGTCGACGTCCTCCTCATCGGGCCCTTCGATCTCGGCAACAATATCGGCCACCCCATCCTCGACGGCACCATGCACCCGGACCTGAAGGCCGCCATCGCCACCATCCACAAGGCCGCCACCGACGCCGGCAAGCGCTCCGGCATCTACTGCACCTCGGGCGAGCAGGCCCGCGAGTTCGCCGACCACGGCTTCCACATGATCAGCGTGCTCGCCGACATGATCGCGCTGCCCATGGCCTTCGGCCACGCGCTGAGCGCGGCCAGGGGCAGTCTGGCGCACAGCGCGCTGAACATGGCAAAAGGTGGCATTGGGAAGTTGACGGGGCCGTACGGGCGGTGACGACGGCACGTGTGAAAAGAGATTATCAATCCGGAGAGAGAGCAAGCCAGAAATGCGTGGGCGTCTATCTAGTCATTGACCATGAAACTCATCCCACGTTGCCTCACGCTATGTTTCTTATGCCTCTACGGATACTTCGAGACGCTGTAGGAACGAAGAGGGAAGAGCTTGGCCGTCCTGCCCGCTCCGCCGTCTGCAGTCCTCCATCGTGCTGCCCTGCCTTGGTCCCTGCACCGGACGTCCCAACCAGATCACACCCGTACCGATCGCTCCGTCCGGCTAAGCTACGGCTGCGTGCGTGTGGAGCGCTAGTTTATGGAATGATCCATCGGCCCTAGTGAATAACTAAACCAGCAAATGCGCGCAAAAAGCTCCAAATCCGTCGCTCGCTCGCCTCCAGATGCAAAAAGACCTTTTTGTCGGCCGTTCAACATCAGGTCGTCGCCATGCCGCTCCCTGAGCGCGGCGCTCGCCCACGCACTCCCCTCAACGCCGTTGCAGCACGCCCTTCACCCGCCCCTCCAGCTCCACGTGGCCGCGGACGGGCAGTTCGCGAATCCCCGAGTCGGCGCCACTGCCGTGCGCCAGCGACTTCTTGAGCAGGTCGTTCGACTCCTTTGGCTTGACCGTCGCGTTGGCCGTGCCGACCGTGACGTGCGGCACCTCGTTGACGGAGCCGAAGTCGGCGGCGGAGCCGTCGGCGGCGCGGCTCGTCAGCAGGCGCACGACGATGCACATCAGCCGCTCGTCCCAGACGAGGCGCTCGAGCTGGACCTTGACGGTGCCTAGGTCGGGATCCGGAGACGGTGGGGGCGCGCCGGCATCGTCGTTCGCAGCGGCGTTGTGCTTCTGTGAGGGGTCCGAGTTCGCTTTCCGCATTAGGGAGGTGTGCAGTTCGGAGAGTTGTTGCCAGAGCTGAGGATGCTGGGAGGCGGAGGCGCGGTGGACGAGGGTGACGTGGAATTCGGATTGGATGCGGCGGGAGGAGTGGAGGTGCCGGTAGAGGCGGGCCGTTTCGGGTGTTTGGTCGCGGAAGATGGCGTCGAGGATTGAATTGATGCGGGAAGAGGGTAGCTGGATGCAGAAGAACTCGAGCTTGGGGTCTTTGGAAGCGGTCGTGCTGAAGGTAGTGGTTAGTATGGCAGAGAGAGAGAAAGCTCAGTAGGACACAGTATTTGGGAGCGTGGAACGGAGACCATCCATGGGAATGGGAAAACGTTACGAAGGACAGTAGAGTGAATTCTGGATGCCGAAGACCATGAATTGGACTGCTACTCATCCGCGAGTGGTTTGGAGCTCGTCAACACCAAAGCACTGTACGCTACGTGGCAAGTTGATGCGGCGTTCCGGAGGTGACCTTGATGCTGATGCTTCAAGATCATAGGAGTTGCTGGGAATCAATTGATGGGTTGGAACAAAGTTCCGAGTTCACGTACCTGTTTCCACTCCGTTCAGCAGCCGGCGCACCATGCACTTTCTGCTTCTTGTTCTCTTTAGCGTAGCCGCCCTTGACTTCGTGCTTGATGTCAGGTTTGTAGTCATTGAGTGCTGACTCAACTGCATTGTCGAGTTCCTCCTCAGTTGGCATCTTTCCGAAGAGTTTGGGATACTCAGCATTGAGCTGAGCGACTACTGTCTCCAGATTTCCTCGGGAAGAAGCAGCGACGTCCAGGTTTATGATGTGATCAAAGCTATCATTCGGTGGCGCCTCTGGGTTGACTGGCTCGAATCGTTGCAAGAAGCCTTCCATGATACCGATGATTTCCGCCGGAGACTTCGATCCCGCTTGGATGGTTTGATGGTTGTCTCCACGACCCAAGACACGTTCGCGTGTGACGTCCCGGATGTGATCATAATTCATGGGCTCATGAACGTAGTTCAGAGCAACAAAATGAGCGTTTGGAACAATCTTCTGCACGTCTTCGATGAGTTGTTTCCGCTCCCGTCTTTGATGATTGTTTCTGTCCGCAATCATTGCCGGATGTCCGGCCAACGAATCGCATATCGCTTGAGCGAAACGCTGCGGTCGTTGTTTGCCTTGGATGTTGTCATTCTGAACGTGACCCCAATCGAAGAGCTTGACGAGCGCAATGGCCACAGTCGTCTTTCCACAGCCGATAGTGGCTACAGGGACAAGTACAACATCCTTGGTGACGCTGACAGACCCGACTTCGCCACCCTCAATCTCTTGTCTTATTATGTCAGATCCTTTGAGGCCACGCTCCTTCAGGAATCCATCTCGCATTGCAATGATTCCGTGGTTGAGGTTGTATTGCTTCCGAAGCTCTGGGTTGGCGTGGAGCTGACGCCGTGCGTATTGGAGATACTCCTCTGTGATTTTCTTGTGCTTCTTGTACCGGGGTTCTTTCCCTGCAATGATAGCTTTAGTACACTCCCGCCATTGGCGGTACATCAAATACGGCTCATCAAACTTGTATTTGAAGAACCAGTCATGCCACGGACTGTCCGCTCCCTCACGTGCTTGGCATCGTATCACAAACCCTTCTGTTTCTCTGCCGGCATATGAACCTGTCTCTGCAATCTTGTCGAGAAAGGACTTGACTTGCTTGATATCGTCCTCCATCACATACATTGTCTTCTTGAAGCCCCATTCAGTTGCGAACCTGTCCACTAGGTGGCCTGGGTAAGTAACGAACTCTGGCAGATTTAAGTTAATGCCATGTAGATAGAGCCCAGCTGTCTCTGGATTGTATACCAGTACGTGTTCCTCGAACTGATCATCGCACAGTTCAGCAACAGCAGTAGCATTCATTGCGTGCAGCTGTTTGGCCAGATCTGCCCTGGTCTTGCCGACAATCTTCAGGTGTCTGTCCACCCACTTCTCTCCAGCAACTGCGTGACTGACATCAGTGTCCTCGCGAACACCGGTAGAATGCTTGCTACAGACGAGAAGTGTTCCGTCTTCCATGCCGGCGATGAAAATGATGCAGCCATTTTCTTTCACGCTCAGCTCATACGGTCCTCTCGTATGTTGTTCGACATTCAGCCATTCTGTACTCTTCACTTCGCCGTGGTTGAAGAACTTGTCATAGCCTCTGACAACTATCTCTTGCTTGCCTTCGGGCGAGCGATACGTGAAAAGACCACGTGCATAAGTGGGGAGATTCGGCTTTTTGTAGTCCCACTCTTGAAAACGCCAGGAGTCGACGCTTTTCCCATCAGTACCCACCGGGAATGTCGACTTCTTACAAGAGAAGCCCCCCTTGCCTTGACCCTTCTTTTGATGAGACTCAAGTCCCCGCAGCATCTCTGCTACATCTTGGACGTTTTGAGCTTGGAAAGGAGCACTCTCCCGTTGGACCATAGTGAAAATCGATCACTGCACAGAGCGATTGCGAATTGGAAAGAAAGAAACAGGAACGGCGAGCAAAGAGGTCCGGTTTGCTGTAGCTCCTGTGACTTCAACTTAGGATTCTGCCGCACCATGCCGCCTGGGATGGGGTCAGAAAAGTCTCCCATCACAAACTCAAGATCTCCAATTGCTATCACCACTCACAGTTTCTTGAGTGCAAATCAGAGTGTTGCTTATACAACAATATTGTACGACCAAACTAGCTACCATTCATCGCAGAGCGTGGCATCCGTTACATCTACCCGCCTTATACGGCCCTCTGGCATCCAACAAGCGACGCAGGACACAGACTATGGCACAGCAACAGCCCTTACCCACGATCGACCGGCTGTTGAATCTAGTCCCTGACTCACCATCTATTGTCCTCTCCCATCTGCAATCGCAGCCCGACCTCGCCTCCGCCTGTGACAGTCATGGCTACTCACTTTTGCATGCCGCTTCGTCCTACGCTCAGTTGGATTTGCTCCGCGCTCTAGTGAAGACATACAGTGCATCGTCAAACATCACTGATGAAGACAACGAGACACCACTGTTTGCCGCAGAAAGCGTTGAAGTTGCGCAGTGCCTGGTGTCGGAGTTGGGTGCGGACCCTAGTCGGCGCAACGATGAGGGCCAAACGGCGGAGGAGAAGATGGAGAGCGAAGGGGATTTTCCGCTTGTAGCGGCATGGCTAAGAGAGCATGCTGCCGGTACGAGTGACGGTGCAGCGGCATCGGTGCTAGCACAGACGCATGGCGCGAACGACTCTCCGCAGGCAGTTGCTGGTACGTCGCACGAGACGAATGGCGTGCATCCCCCTCCGCCCCTGCCGGACAATGTAAAGATCAACATCGGCACTATGGAAGAACCCTCACAAGGGGATGGACAGGACCCCGATCCGGAGTTCAGACGAAGGATAGAAGAGCTTGCCGCGCGTGAAGACTTCCAGGGTGAGGAAGGGCAAAGGGAGCTCAGAAATCTCATTACCGAAGCTGTAACAGGCCTGGCCGCCGATGGGCAGGGACGAGATGTGCGGAGAAGATTAGAGTAAGACACTGTTTGCCTGCGATAGCAATAAGTCGAGGGTGTGGTGCAGTTCGAAGGCAAAGACGAGTGCCCCGGCGAAACGTTGAGCATGCTTCAGTGGAGACGCACGAAGCTCGCAGGGTGTCACCGCTGAACATGCCAAAACAGTATTTGCAATAACTGGACCGTTGGCAGAGGGATTCGCGGCTCACGAGGCGTGCGGCAAATCGAGGGTGTCAGGTTATGTGTTGACCTGATCGATGACAAGAGGTCGATGTCCTGGGTGGTCTCGATACGTTGTAAGATCTGGGAGGCAGTCAGGTGCAGCCTCGACCATTGCGCCGCACGACAATGGAATTTCAATGGAGTGTCAAATAGCCCGCAATCGTTACAACGCCGAAGCGAAAACGCAATGCTCGTCGAGCACTGCCTGATAGTTGGTGGGCCGATTCCTTTGTGATCAGGCTGTGTCGATGTAATACAAGCGGTGAGAGATATGCGAGCCGCTGAACCCACCGTATTTCATCGTTTCATGACAATGGAACCTTCCATTGTTGTGAGTCTTTTTGCGCCCTAAAACGTGCCCGAAACGTGTGAAGTAGGTTTAGCGGCCGAAACTTAGAGGGGACCCCTGTTGCGTGATGTTGACTTTGGACAACATTGGACGTCTTCCGACTGCAATGGAGCGTTTCCATGTCTGTGTATCGGAAGAGCACCTTCTACTCTACCTGCTGTTGGTTTTCCGCTAGTCCTCGACTTCCATTCATGAGCACGTATACGCGACGCGTGTACCCGACCATACCGAGTAAGTACATCCTCATCCGTAGCCCTTTCGAACCTCAAGTATTGTCCGCCGCAATCAGTGGGAGGTTCGGTGATCGAGTAATATCAAGGTGAGGGAGTCGCAAGGTACTTGAGACGACATTCTGTAGCGTTCAAATCACTGAACACACAGTATCTAGGCATACAACAACGTCTAGCACAATAGTCCCTTCTCCACCTCGGCCTACTCCTTTGCAGGAATGTGAAGCTCGGGAGTCACCCGAACTATCTTCTCCATGTTCGAAATCGCGGGCCGCACGATTGGTTAGTCGAATTGCCAGTCCTGCGACTCAGAGCTTCCGCAGCTACGCTTTGAATTATACTCTTCCGACAGCTGCTGGGTGATTTACACCGACAGCGTCTACTGCACCGCCAGCTGGGGACACTCTCGCGAGCGACGTTTGCCGTCGTTCGCCGGTGGTATCAGGCGCGACTTCGATACACTACGCGGTCGTATCGTTGAGAAGGCGGCTTCGCAGCCACACCTTGGGCTGGACCATCTATCCCCAAAGCAGGTACCCGTGGACCAGAATCCGGCACCATTTATACTGAGTAGCCTGTCGACTGCATCGGCATCCGCACAAACGACAGGGACCACGTCGTACCTCTCAACAATCGTACGTAGCCATTTGCGGAGGGGCGGGTTCAAGAGCACGTCTGTCGAGATTGGCGTACGGAGCGTGGAAATTACTGGAGCGACGAGTCCGTGACAAGTGGACCGGATCCTGCGCCGGCGTCCTTCCTCAAATTGGGCGACAAGGAACCGCAATCTATAGCACCGGAGTCACCTACGCCAAAAAAATCGACAAGGCACCTGGGAGTCCCTTGGGCAAGTCTATCGGGCTCTAGGCAATTCGATAGGCATTAGCTTGGGACGAATAAGTCGACACTTGAACTGCAGGACTTCCGGAATACTCTACAGGCAAAGACAGAAATGAAACCTGAAGAAATGTTGGCTTCCGAGTACGCGGCAGTTCCACAGTCTTGGGTAGCACTCTCAGCTGGGGTCGAAGACAGCCCATCGAATGTCGGCAACAACCACAAGTTTCTACCGGTGTCCCTTTCGACTGAAGCTGTGACGCAGAACATCTCGAGCAGTGCAAGCCCACCAGCAATCGGTCACATAGTTCCCAATTCGGTAGCAAGACCTAAAAAGCGCGTTGCTTGGGGCAGGAAGACCCTTGTAGTTGATATTCCAGCAGACCATGCAAGAGGTAGAGAGAACGGCCGTCCACGGCCGTTAAGCTCGGGCGAAGTTGACTCACGCATAGATGGGTTTGAGGAAGCTGGTTACGACACTCGAGGCTTTGACGCGTGGAGGGGGCTAGACAAAGATGCCACTGCTAGATCACAACCACAAAGCCGGCGCATTTTCCCTGATCCCGAAGAACTGCAGGAAGAGCTACAAAGAGGCGACGTCCGAGTCCGAATCCCCGACCCGCGAGAGTGGCAGACATACATGGACTGGCTTACGGAGAGAAAGCTTCAGGCGCTGGGAGTAACCACCGAAGAGAGCACGCAGGCTACCATTGTATTCCGATCTCAGTCTGCACAGTGTGCTGCTTCAACTTTTACTCCGCCTCTTCCCGTGTTACCTGCTTCCAGTTGTCGCAGCAGCCAGCATCTAAGTACGTCGCCGTCCTTCGCTCCAGGATCGCGGATCAATCACCATTCTTACAGTCGCTCCAATACCTCACCTGTATCGGCTTACGGGAACCCGCGTGGACAAATGCATAGGAACTCTTTGTTTACCTCGCCATTTGACTTCCCCCACCAGCAGCCTACACCCCATGGTCTCCCAGCCTGGCTATCATCACAGTATGCCAATCAAGATGGAGGTGTGACACAAGAATCGACAGGGCTGCCTGACCTAGGATCAGGTCTCGTGGCTGCCTTGTCTTCTGGTTCACTTTTCAACCATCAGAGTCACAGCCAACTTCTCTACGGACGGCAGGAAGACACGATACTACAAGCACAAAAGGAGAAGCAGGACGTTGAGATGCAGCTCCTCCAGCAAGACCAACAGCAGATGATCAGCGCTAGGCCGCTTTCGACATTAGCGCAAGTCCCGGAGGGCAGTGAAGAAGAGCTGCAGAGGCCCGTATGGTGTAGCTCGCCCGTAGGAGAGCGACCCGAGATTGTGGTTCCTACGCCTCGCGGGAATTGCCACAACATCAGCGCAAATTTGGAGCGAGAGATACATGAAGCTCATTACCATCTCGAGAAAGCGATGCATCGCCAGTTCGATGATGATAATTCTGAATACTTAGTCAGCACCAATAACGTGAGGATCCTACCAAGCCGCGCATCCATATCATCAACTTCGAAACTCAATGTGGCGGCCCCAGAATTCAAGTTTACCCCGAGCGCTCCGTCCAGCCCTTACAAATTCGTATTCTCAAGTCCTGAGCGTCAGACGGGAGTCACAAAGCCGGCTAGACAGCTCTATCCGCAACACGTTGGTCACAGGATACCACAGACGCTGAATGGCTTCGGCAGCGCTTCCAATGTCTCTGTGTCAGCTCCACTACCTGGTGGAACCAACCTCCCTTCCTTCCCGGCTGGCGGGTTCGACTTCTCGATCGCAGGTCCAGCTTTCCAGCCTAGTGCGCCCGCACTTCAGTCTGCGGACTTTGATTACAGAACGGCTACACACGGGGCAAGGCTATCCCGGGATTCTAGACGTGTCTTCGGTCCTGTTGACTCTGATACTTTCGTTAAACCGGTCAGAAGATCGAAGGCGGTGCGGATCGTCCGTCCCTATCAACTAAACGACGAAAGCAACGGGGAAGAAAATCGGAGCGAAGACGACCATGGATGTGTCACTCAAGGTGCCGAGCGACAAAAGCGCATGCGGTTGCACACCACAGACGGAGACGACGTCCCACAATTCGCCGTTCCAACGAGCTTTATGTACGACAAGTCAAACTTGCTAAATGACAATGGTGCAGACATTCATCAGACAATTAGCTCGAATGCCGAAAATGGCACAGAACACGACTTGGTTTCCAAAATGCGACCGGACACGTCAGTGCACACCGTTGATCTGTCGCCATCACTAGCAACCGACCAGATGTTCGGTGGTGTGAAGAAGCATGCGAAGATTTCCGCCGGCGGTCTGGCAGGCGAGGCAGCTCTTTCAGACAGTCTGGACTCCGATGTTGCGTCAGCAATCCTAGTGGCAGGAAAACCATTAGATACAGATTTAGTGAATCTTAATAGTGGTCCGCTTGAGCTCGCAGGTTCGGCAACGCAGCCCAGTGCGTTAAAGCACAGCGCAAGAAGCTCTCTATCTGCTACCGCAAAGCTGTTCGACTCTATGCACAAGGCTGACAAGCGATTCGACACTGCCACTCAAAGGTCTCGATCAAGTGGACCCCGAGACGACACCCGCGCGGTTTCGTCTCTCCGTGCAAGTCCCAGTGCTCAGCGACCGTCTAGTCATAGCCCGTCACCATGCCGTCCGAGTGATGAGGGTGATTATCAAACCGCTCCAGTCTCGCCTCTCAAAGGTGTCTCGCGCCCTGCCAGCGACGAGGTAGATCCGGATTCCTACATCGAACCCTCTTTTAATGAAATCGATGAGGTCATGAGACAGTTGGACAAGCCCAATTGCCAACTCGGAGTGAAGAGAGATTTACTTCTTTGGAGAGAGTCCAGCCATAGTCTGCATTCACTGCACGAAGAGCTGCGACCGAATGTGAATCTGCAAAGCGGAGGCCCAAGCCCGGATCCGCGTATATCACAAGCTCTATCGACTGGGGAGTTCCCAAATGACGATTCTTTATCTGGTACTCAGGATCCTTTCAGTGACAGTCGTGCTGGCGCAGCGTACAGTCCATCGCTCCATCGAACACCTAATGTCGAAGATGTGACTACAGATAATTGGAACGACGTTCTCTCGTCAACCGAAGACGGAAAGTTACCAACTCGGAACCGCTTCTTCGAAAGTCACGTCGAAGGCCTTGTCGATAGCGTGTTACAGCAAAGGCTGAACCCGCTCGAGAAGAGCCTTCAGCTCATACAAGACTGCGTCACTACTTTGACAGTGCGCAACGCAAGCCGAGGTGACCGACGCAGCGGATCTACATGGGAGGAACAAAGTGATGCAGATGACGAAGATGACGGCCCCGTATGGGATCACCATCATCGTTGTCGGTCCCAGGGCAAGAATCGTAAACTGGAAAAGATCAAGACAGTTGTCCTGGAAGCGCTCTCCACACAGCAGACCCTCGTCAGTGCTGTAACGCCCTTGCTGGACATGTCAGAATTTCATTCAGCTTTCATTGATATGAAGACCTCCATCGCACAGTCCGCATCGTCGAATGTAAATCTGGACAACATCAGGCGCATAGTCGAGGACGCGCTCAACCAACAGCATCTCGCGACGGACTCTACAGCACCTGAGCCTCAGTCTGAGGACTATGAGCGGCGGATCCTGAACATGGAACACAGACTTCAAGAAGCTCATACCCGCGTGCTACAAGAAGACGGACATCGAAGGGCAGAAGAAGCTCGGGAGCTTGAAACCACAACCCTTTTGCGCCTAGCAGAAGAGGAACTGAAACTTCTACGCGACACCGCTGAAGATAAAGACACCAAGTTGCACGCTCTCGATGAGGAGCGGCGCGAGTTGCGGACTCGACTTAGCGATGCTGAAGCCGCAGCAAAGGATCTTCGACAGGAAGTATCTGATCTCAACGACGAGACTTCTGCGATGGAATCCACAATAGAAGAGTATCGTATCTCCAGTACTAAGTGGCGCCAGGAGATCGACGAAGCCGAAAAGGAAAAGGATGTTCTCCGGAAAACTGTTCACGCAATGAAGTCCCAGCTCGAAGACGGTCTGCGGATTCGTGAGAACATGCGACTAAAGCTTGACAGGTTGCAGCAAGACATAGCAGCTGCAGCAGGTCAGTTTGGCAGCGAGAAGGCTGTCTGGAGAAACAGGGACGAAGAACATCGGAAGAAGTTTGAAATCTTGATCGTCCGATTCGAAGAAGAAGTGAGGATCCGCGAGAGGCTGGAAAGAGAAAGGGAACAACTTGAAGCTCAGGCGATTGAGAACCTGCGATCCACTATCGTCGCTGAACAAGTGACCGCTCTAAACAGCAGACTTGAAGCGACTGTTCACGACCTGAGGCTTGAGAGTATAGAACATGAGGCTGCTGCCGCTCGTCTCGAACGCGAACTTCACGAAGTCAAGGACGCCAGCCAAGTAGAGATTCAGCGCACACGCATGCTTATGCAAACAGAGATACAGGTCGCCAACAATCAAGCCAACATGATTCGCGCAGATCTTGAACGCGGGAACACCATACTACGCACAGAGCTGGAAAAGGTCCGCACGGAAGCGGATGCCGCGAATGCGAAGCACGAACTCTTACTACAAGAAGTGGCCAACTCCGGAAAGGACACCCTGCGCAAAGTCAGTAGAGACAACAGCGCCGCACTCCAGGAACTGCGTCAAAAGTACGAGCAGCACCTGAAGGGGAGCCGAGCGCAGCATGCCAGACTGACCGAGAATTTGCTCGAGGACAAGGAGCGCTCTGAGACGCATCTCGACCAAAAGCTGCGCCTCTCGGACACCAAAGTTGCGCATCTCCAAGACAAAGTCACCCATCTCGAAGAGAAGCTCAAAATCGCGAAGTCGGCAGCCCACGCTGCCGTCGTTGCTGCTCAGACTGCCAAAGCTCTTCCTGCGCCAACCACTGCCGTTCCCGATCTGCCCGAAAAGATCTCACCCCAAGCTCTTCGCGAATCGATCCTCGTCCTGCAAGAACAGCTCCAGTACCGCGAGAGCCGCATCGAGCGCCTCCAGTCCGAGCTCGCCTTGGTCGACTTTGACGCCCCGGAAAAGCTCAAAGAACGTGATACCGAGATAGCGTGGCTTCGCGAGCTTCTAGGCGTCCGCTTCGACGACCTTTCCGACCTCATCGACACTCTGTCTCGGCCAGCTTACGACCGCAACACCGTGCGTGACACCGCGATCCGCATCCGCGCGAATCTGCAGATGGAGCAGCAAGAAAAGGAACGGCTCGCGGGCGGTGGCGGTCAGTCACTCCCCACGCAAGCTCTCGCTACCCTAACGAACTTCGCCTCGCCGAAAGCCGTCCAGCTGGCAGCCGCATTTGGCAACTGGCGGAAGGGCAAGGAACCTTCCCTCGCAGCCCTGAGCCAGTTCACCACCACAAGCCGCGCCCAGACGCCCTTTAGGCCTGCAGCTGCCACTGCACCTGCACGGCCGCAGAGCTTCCTCTCCGGCCTGATAACCCCGCCAACGAGTAACGTGCGTCGAAGCGCCGTCCCTCACCACTCGCGCGCCCACTCGCGTCCTGACAGTAGCTCGAGCACCAGTAGTTCGCAGCAGCTGACCAACGCGAGCGTGTCACAGCAGCGACAGCGCGCCAACGAGCCGTCTATAAGTGGAAGTGTGCCAGCTACGCCGCCCCTGCTGCGGCAGCAGAGCTACGATCAGGACGCCGAAGCCAGCGCGTTCGGCACTGCCGGCTTCTACGACGACGACAACGGCGCGGGCGATGGTTGTCCAGTCGAAAGAAGTGAAGAGACGCTGCCAGTCGATCCCTGAGTTCGTCGACTTTGCTAGCCTCGGACTCGTCTGATGTAAGCAGCCTGTAAATTTCCATTCATTGCTTTTGGGAACACATTGTATGTAGTTCCTCGCACAATGTTCGATGCCTTTCTGCCATGTGTTCTTCCCTCTGCCGGCCACTCTTGTTCATATCTCGCATGTTGCGGCATTTGCGGGGCGCGTTGATACCCACGACCGGATCGGCCGCACACCTGCTTTACTTCTCTTCGAATGCCTTTGCACTATTCCGCGCAGCAGAAAGCACAGAGCTGTAGCACTTGCATAGCCCTGGCGCACTTCCGGCTGGATCCGTTGTGTTCTTCTCGAGCCTGTGTCGCTCTCTGCCTCTCTATCTCTCTGTCGGCTGGCCTATCTACGTGTACGTACTGTACAGCCTCTAGTACAGCAGACAACACATCCTGAATCCGAAGTTTGAGATTTCGTGGCTGGTGCTTCGATTGTGTTAACGCAGACTGTACTGTGCTGTGCCGTGCCGCGCTGTGCCGTCCCATCCCCACGTTCAGCTGCTTCCAAACCCCGGAGGCCATTGTCGACGGCATTGTAGCCTCAGCACTTGTCATGCGGCCGACCTTTCGAACCGACCACAGCTTTTGGCTCCATCGGGGCGCGAGCTCCTACCACGCTCTTACAGTTCTGAAGAAGCCTTGGTGGGATTGGGTGGGGAGGGTCTTCGCGGAATCGGAGAGCTGCGGCGAGTTTTCGGGCATGTGCGCAATTGCGTTTTTCGCATGCTCCGTGATACTACCGCTTACGGTGTGCAAGAGTTGTACGTGTAGAACGAGAGGACTGTCCAAGACTCGACCAATTACTCCTACACCACACAGCCCAACCTTCCACACCACATCCCGCTGCATCTAGGCCCCCGCCTCCACCACCCCTACCGCCCTCCTCCTCTTGCCCGCCACCCCGACCCCCCTCAGCCCATCCACCCTCTCTTTCTCCCTCTCGATCCACGCCTCGAGCCCCGCATCCCCATGCCCATCGCCATCCGCACCCCTCACGTACCCGTCATGCCCCTCCCCCATCGCGACACAATGCTCCATCAGAAACCGCGGCTGCTTGACCGCCCGAGTGTCGGCGTAGGTGCAGCCAATGTGCGGGCAGCGCACGCCCTTGAGCGGGTCGTGCACCGCTTTGCGGTGTGAGGCGCAGTTGGACGACTCGGCACAGCGGTAGGCACACGCGCCGCAGGCGTAGCGCTTGAGTGTTTCGTGCACGCGGCGTTTGTGGTCGACTGGTAGGGAAGGGGGGAGGTTAGCGGAGAGACAAACGGTGAGGTGTGGTATGCTGAAAAGGGCTGAGGTAGCGAGTGCTGAATACGAAGGGGTGTTGTGCTTAAGGTTGTATTGATTGCTTGAACAGCGGCGTCAAAAGGGAAGAAAATGATCATGGCTGGACTTACGCAAAGCCTGCGGACTTCGAAAGCACTCTCCACACTGCGGACATTCACGCGGCTTGTCCCCGTTGTGCGTGTTCTCATGACTGTCGCGGCCCTGACGCGTAGTAAAAGCTTTGCAGCAGCCCTCCTCACGGCAGCCAAAGGGTCGATGCCCAGTATGCGTCAGCAAATGACGGTCTAGTTTACCACGTGCGTCGAATGGCTCACGGCTGGCACAACCCTGCCAGCAGCACTGCAGACCCGTCTCGAGCTTCTTGAGAGTCTTGGTGTGCGCTTCCACAACGTGCGTGTGTAACAAGGCTGCGGAACCGCATGTCGCAGTACATGCAGTCTTTGTCAGTGGGTCGATCCACTGACAATTGTGGTCACCACGGTCTTGAGACTGCTGTGTTGCACGACTAGTGCTCGTGGATGTTGGCGGCGTATCGTCGCCTAGCATCTGCTGATGGTCTGTGGGGTCACTTGTCGGTACAGAGTTGGTGGAGGGCGTGGTTGAAGATACGGGGTCCGTCTTGTCATGTGGCAAAGTGTCTACGTTCTCAAACCGTGTGATAACATCATGGCCAGTGGCCGCCCGCTGTAGTATATATTGACTGCAGGATTCAGTTAGCATTGTAGATACTGCTGCAGAACACGAGGCAAAGCGATGTTTGTGAGCTCAAGCAAGCTACCTCCCGTGCTAGCAAGCTACCTCCCGTGCTGACCGCGCTTCCGGATGATTCTTGCACCACGTTGAGTCTACTGATTTAATCGCGAATAGCTGAGATGTACCAGCAAGCATGATGATCCTTGAAGTACAGCACGGACTAAGTGCATGATCCCGAAGGGAAAGCGGCTGAACGCTTCAATTGCACATGATATATATAAAAGGGAAAAGGCAGGACGTACTTCTGGTCCTGGTTGAGATATGTTGGGGCAGTGACCGAATCAACATTCGAGTGAGACTCGTTTTTCTGATGAGTGTAGGCTCCATTGTCGTACATGTAATAGCCCGTGGGATTGTAGTGTCCATTGGTAGCTGCAAGTTGGACTAGAAAGTCTGCAGTCATGGAATGGCGATGATCGTAAGCACCAATGTTATTGCTGGGATTCGAATAGGTTGCAGACTGAGTATCACGGCGGCAGTACAGCTGGAACGTATGCGCATCAGAGGCTCTGCGGTGCGATGGGGGTTCTATGTACTGCTCGGTGTGTGCGAACGCCGGACATATAGTGGAGACGAGTGTCTGCGCCGCTTCTGTAGCCTCGCAAGTCTGGAGGTACAATTGGCTTGGCTTGCAGGTCCCCGGATTTGAGCCTTTACGGTCTTGCCAGCACTGTGGGCAGTAGAAGTCGTTGTGTGTGCCTCTTGTGGCACAGGTTTCGTCGCAGCAAGCAATGATATCACACTCGGCATCTTTGCAGATGTCCTCGGCAGCGCATTCTTCGGAGCCATGACAGACCTCAACTTCGCAGTGATCATCACACTCTGGGGAACATGGTTCGCATGCGTCGTAGCATGGAGTACTCTCGTAGAGGATCGGAGCTAAAGGACAAAACCCGGTGTCGCCACATTGGAAAGAAGAACAAGTGTCCTGACAGCAGTCGAGGTACGAGCCGCCAGAGCAGCAATGCACATCCGTTTGGGTCGCTCCAAGATGTTGAACGGATTCAGCACGGTCCGACTTCCATTGGTGGTAAGGATTACATGAAGGTCCCGGACTCTTGTTGTCAGGCAAGAGTGACGAAATCGCAGCATGGGAAGAGCTTGAAGTGCTGATGGACGCGAGTCCGCAGTCTTGCGTCCTCCACGCATCCTGGGTAGACAATTCTCGAGAATACTTCCAATTGGGGTACGGCAATCCATGGGTAGTCACTGAGCCATGAGCAGTACTTGGCCTCATTATCTGGCCCAGCAGAGCACGTCCGTGCGGAGAGGTTTCGTCGATTTCTGCTGTATCAGGGAAGGCGTGGCCGTTTGAGGTCGCGAGTGTGTCGTAGCGAATCTGTCTGTCACCTTCGTTGATTATAGGGAATGGCGTTCTAGCGTGGAATCTCGATTGGGAGTCCTTCCTGTTCCACTGGTCAGTTGTCGAACGGGTATACTCCATCACGTGCACAGCCGAAGCGGAGGAATCGTGAGCAGGAGCTGGATTCGTGCCGAGACAAGAAGACGCGTGAGTCTCATAGAAAGACACTGACAGCCTTGCAGCTGCACAGAGACTTTGCACGTCGTTGTGTGGTGGACGGTGGAAACAGGATTGTCCAATACGCAGCCATCAAGGTGCTCTCACTTACTCATTCGACGTCCTCCTCCTCTTGAGTGGCCCTTGCGACTCCATCCCCGCTCAAAGCAATCAAACAATCCGACAGCACCAACAGCAGCGTCTGGCAATATGAAAAGTACTATGCCTCTGCTGAAAGATTGTGGTAGAGAGGTGAAACATGAAACGAAATTCCGTGCGAGACGACTTGACGTCGGCGATTGAAACGCCCCAACGCCGACTCCAGCACTATATACCGTACCCCTCCATGCACACCATCCACTTGTCTCCCGTCCCTTGGCACCTCATCCATCATCCTCTCCCCCTCAGAGATACAGACTCGACCATGGCCTGACCCCCTCTCTCTCCTCTCCTCCCCACCATGGGCAACCTCTGCGGCAAGCAGTCTTCCTCCGAAGACGCCTTCTCGCAACCCGGCCGCACCCTCGGCAGCGCCCCTGCCCGACCCGCCAACGCCTCTGCATCCGTGCCGCCTCGCATACACTCGCAATCGCAAGGCCATACGCTTGGGGGTTCGAACAGCGGGCCCGGGGTGTCTGCAGACGACGACCCGCGCACAGCAGCTGCGCGCGCGGCAGAGGTGCGTCCGTTCAATCCGTATCCGTACAATCCTGTCCGCTTGGGGAGGCGGCAGCTCTTCGCCCGGATTGTGGCTGGCACAACCTAGCGGATACACACACATGACCCCTTTCATTCCTCTCGACCGCCTCTGATCCACTCACCTCCCCTTACCAGCCCTACACGCCCTAATCGCCCCTTCACAGGATCGCGCCCGTCGCGCTCAAGGCAAAGGCAAACTCGGCCGCGCCCTTGACGCGCAAAGAGCGCAAACGCAAGCCGCAACACTGGAGGCGAGCAGTCGAGCGACGCGGGGGGCGCGAGACGCCGATGCGGCGGCCGAGGCGAGAGCATACAACTGAGTGAACACGAGAACGAGGGACACGAGAGAAAATGCAATTGCAATTGGTCTGGGTGGCTCGGAGTTGAAGCGGAGTTCTTGGCGCTGCTTTGTGCACATATGGGCGTGATAAGATGGGCGGCTTTTTTTTGAGGTTCCAACAGAATACGCAGCACAGATACAACATTGCACGCCATCAACGATCTGAGCGTTTCGAGAACAAACCAAAGGCTTCAGGTACACCCCCGTGCTCGTCGACAGAAACACCTATCTATCTGCCGCTCCCAACATTCGCGTTATTTAGACTGCATAGTGCGTTACCGCTGACTGGGACTCTCCACTTGCACTTGTCTGCAGATACCAGCAATCGCACATCCCACAATTCACGGCCTTTTCCGCCCGCGTTGTAATAGCCATACCAAGCTGCACGCACAACAGCTCCCCAGCCATCAAGGTCGCTATGCCGCTGCAGTGCCATTGCACTGCTCTCTGTCCCACACAGATCTGGCGTTGACTACAGAGCCGGCATTCACAGTTGATCGTGCTTCTGCACCACCCCCACTGCCTGGGTTCGTTGGTGTGTACATCGCCACGACAGCTAGTAGCAAACACACGATTGCGGCGCACACCGCTGTGGATAGTGTCGGTACTGAGGTTCTGCGAGTCCGATCCGAGGGTGTGCATGGCGATATAAACTGTGTGAGCCGACCGTCAGGCCGTGCTTGCTTCGGTGCAATAGCTTGCGTGCCGGTTGAGACGGAGATGGGCTCCTCCAAACCACATCGCACCACCCTTAAACCACGGAAGCGACCGGCGTAGTAGCTTTCTTTCAGTGCTGATCAATGATGCAGCGCAGCGACTGTCTTGGTTTTCTAGAAGAACCAATTGAGAACCTTGTGCTTGACAGCCACAGGATACCTTTTGAAACTACGTCGATGCTTTGTCGCAGGAGTTCCACAAGTGCTTCAGACGGTGCCTCTGCCGCCCCTTTGAGCGAAGCCAAATCCGTTTTTGCCACCGCCGTTCGGGCCTCTGGGAGCTCGAATAGGTTGTTCCAAGCTTGGAGTGGCAGGCCGGGAGCCGCTCTCTGCACTTTCGCGTGCTTTGATACGAAAATTGTTGGACCTCGGATTGAAGAGCTGGCCTTCCTGAGGTTCGGCTCTCGCTGGCGATTGATCGGTCGATGAATTTGGTTGGTTGTCGCGGCTGGACACACCTCTCCATTTGCCTCGTGCGTTCCGCGCTCGCGGTTCCGCCTTCATAGCACCGCTTGATGTGGATACGTCGCCTTGAGACGTGGTCGGTGTCGAGGTCGACGAACCAAAAAGCCTCTCACGCACTTCATTGTACTTCCGCTGTTTCTCCTCCCGCTCTTGCTGAGCCTTGCGCTGTCGTTCTGCCAGAGACATCTCCACCTGCTTCCTCCTCTCTTCCTCGCTATCTTCGTCGTCTTCGAGTGTCATGCCAGTCATACCAGAAGTCAGGTCTCGCCTCGAAGCTATCTTGGGCGCAGGCTTGCGGCTGAGAAGTTGTACGGTGGGCTGGTAACCGGTCTTCAATGGCGGTTCACTTCTTGTGTCGAGGAAGTGAAATTGCTCTGGGGACTCTGCAGCGTCCCATAACTTTCTCTGTTCTTGTATATGCTTGGCTTTTCGCTCGGCTTTGGATAGCTTGAATGGTTCTGGGGCTACTTGTTGTACGGGAGGCTCTGGCTTCTGATGTGGGCAACGTGATCAGCAAGGCTCGTCTCCGGCAAGTGTTTGAGAACTCTTACATCCGCAAGGCTCTCCCAGTCGTTGTCCCATGCATCAGGCAGTGCTGATTTCTTACTCATCGCCTTCAACGTTTGATGTTGTCGCCTGGTCTGCTCGTGGTCTAGCTGTGCAAGGCCAGTATGACCGCAGAACAGTATTCAAGCGCGACTGTGTCGGAGAGAACCGTGCTCTGGAAGTGGGCGCAGTAAGATAGAAGAGAGAAGGTGTCGTCCTGTGAGGGAAGAGCAGTTTGATGCTTAGACCGAGGAGTAAGGGTCCAGTTAAACTCTACGCTAAGTTACCGATCTCCCGTACGGCCCGCGCGCTTGTTGTGCATCGCTCCGAGACGTAACACCTTCCTTCCTTCTACCATTCCGCTTCCTACACCCTCGCCCTTCATAGACCAACAGCTGCGGGAGAACCAATCGTCCAGCACGCAACCATGTCAGGTGACCGAATCCACGTCTAATTTCTCCCCGTTCCACTCCACCTCACTGAACTAACACCCTGATTCCTAGACATCGACAATGACAGCCAGATGCATTCTGACGCCGAATCCGACACGTCCGACCTCTTCCCTGGCTCGACCGAAGACCTACCCCCCTCCACTCCGCCCCATCAACAGCAGTACCCAACGTTGATCTCCGAGCTCTCGCCTCCCTCATCCCAAGACCGCACCCAAGGCGGCGTGTCGCTCATGGCGCCCATCGCAAACACCGGCTACCCTCTCGCCAACGAGAACGGCAAGCGTCCGCTGTCCATGTCCGAGCAGTCCGAACGCTTCGCGCAACTGCAGCAGCAGAATGTCAATGGCAGTAGCGACGAGCACGGTCGACCAACGACAATGCAGACCATGCAAACTTCGCAGACGACGCTGGTGGAAGGCCAACACGGCGGCAGCAGCAGCAGCAACAGCAGCATGCATCCCTACACCCTCAGCGCATCAGGAACAGCCAAGAACGGATACACGTGGAACAGGGTGGAGGACGCGCCGGGCTACGCCTGGAAGAATCGCAGGGCGATGGAGGAGGCGGAGAGGGCTTGGGCGATTATCACGTACAAGGATCGTATGATCAAGAGTACGTTAGGCTATCGTTTTGAGCAACCGGGAAGGGTTTCAAGACTAATGCGGATGCAGACAAGTATGGTAATCCATTTGAGGGAACCAACAGAGGCGAGGGCCCGCCCGGAGGTCAGTGGCCGAAGACGCCGCCACACGAGGAATGAGCGTTTGTTTGGCTGGCATAGCGTGGCTGATCTGCATGAGCAACGGTGTTCGGGAGTTGGCGTTTTGCGGCTGCAGAAAAGTTGCAGACAACTTGCTCCTATGACGCGAGGATAGCTTCAGGCGGATTAAGGAGCAGCAAGATGCGTTACTCCTTTGGCATGAGTGAACCTACTCAAGTGGAAGTTGAGAAGACTGACAGGCCATTTTCATAATACAGAAGTCGGGTTTTAGCTATAGTCTGGTAGCCAAAATCAATATTGATATAGCCCTCCACCTCACATCAACGCCACGTGAATTCGCCCGTGAAGTGAACCCGTTTTGTCGTTCCAAATCAATCAGTCGCTGTCCACATCATCATCATCCAACAAGTCATCATCACCTCCTTCATATCTCTCTTCCATCTCTATCGGATCTTCCAAGAGCGTCTCTCCGCCCACCTCACCCTCGCCCTCTCCGTCCTCCTCAGTCTCATCGTCCTCAACCTCGTCCTCATCACCGTCGCCCTCTCCCTCCTCATCCAGAACTTCCGGCTCCGACTCCTCGCCCTCGCTCACCACGCCGTTACCATCGCCGTTAGCATAGGCAACATCACGACGAGCTCTTTTAGCCGAACGTTCCGAGTCTTCATGCTGATCACCATCCCTATGAACCTCGCTATCCAGCGCTGTTAGCTGATCGATCGACATAGGCTCATCCGAGGCGGCGACGGCGGTAGCACCCGATGCGCCGCCATTGCTGCGTTTGTCTTCGCGGACTTTGCGTCTGTACGAGTTGCGCTTGTCGCATTGGATCGCGTTGTATTCTGTGAAGTGATTAGCCACCATATCATGCGAGATAGCAACAAGGGGCATAAAGTTGGCCGGTGTTGCAGAGATGGTGGAAGGATGTTGAGCAGACTCACTTGCCAGCTCGGCTTCGAGACGGGGAGAGAAAGTTTCGAATTCTAATTCTGCGAGTACGGCGAGGACGTCTAGCGGTTGAATAGTCTTTTTGTTCGCGGCCATGGCATGGTCGTTCGCACTATCAGGAGGGCGGTGCATTAGGTATACCTCACGAAAAGTGGAATGGGGTTGGTCGATTGAAGAGAGGAAATGCTAGGACAAACTTTCCGGCACGGTACGAGATATTGTACTCCTTGGACATGTAGTGACAAAAAACCAAGAGTCAAAGGCGAAACAAGTAGGACAGATAGTAAGAGATTGATACATGCAACGAAACAACCTACTGTGAGCTCAGATAATTAACAAAAACCGTCGCGCTCTTTGATAGCGCTAGAAGCGCATCTTTCTGAATAGATGTATTGGGCGGGAGCACGCCTTTGGACAGCCTCTGAATCATCGATCGCGGAAGGCTGAGGTCCTAGTGCCGTTCATGAGTATAGCGTTAATAAAACCACAGCACGCCGAGACATAACAGCATGCGGTGCATACATACCTCGACACTGAGGCCATCTCTCGCGTTTGGTTGAGCGCCGTCTTCAGGGTTGGAGAACGTGGAGACGTTGCTCTTTCGTGCTGGCATCGTGGCTGGCGGATGGAGGGGAATGGGTTGGACCAAAAGTACTTTCTCCTCTTTCTTCTTCGTGACAATACCCTGGTGAACGGTTTCACTTCTGCGAGACGCCGAGGCTTTAGGTAGTGGGGGATGATGGGTGCAGTTCTGGCGAATTGCGGAAGAGCAGACGCGCCTTACGCGAGGCCGAAAGCGAACCACGCGTAGAGTGCTTGTTCGAGAACTATCTAGATCTTAGGATATTCGAGTCAATACTTATGACAGCACAATCAACACACATGACAGCACAGTCTCGTAAGTTTGGTATCAAGCATGGTAGATCGCATTCATCTTTGTTGTGCAGTGTGTGTACCACGACTCAGCGGAGAAAGATTTCGGCAATGAACATCCACCCGAATAGAGCCCCATCAGGAAGACATGCTACAACCTGCTGGTATTGTCCTCCAACGCCATGCAATGCTCATTGAACCACAAGCAGATCCCCATCCTCTCATCTCCTCGGTCCACTGGGTGCCAAACCCGGTACACCACTATACCTTTCTTCTCTCTCCGTCTTGAAGAGCACCTGCACCCAGAACTCCTTGCTGTCTTCATCAAACCACGACCAGAACCTTCCCTCTCTCCTGTCCACCTCCCTCGCTTGCAACTTGAATCCGCACGTCTCGTACGGCTCTGCCGCCACCAGCAGGTACTGGAACGACTTATCAGGCGGATCCTCCACCTTCTGCTCGAATGCGCTCATGAATCTGACGCGCGGAACGACACCGGGAGTTATTTCTGGATACAGGAGTTGGAACAGTAGGCCGTGCTGCCTAGTCAAGGGATCTCTCGTCTTCGTGATCTTGTAACCCGGCCTTCCGATCTTGACTACGTTCTTCCGCACCTGCACAGCCTGCCCCATTCCCGGCAGCAAGCCATCTCTATCGCGCCCTTCCTTCTGCTCGCGCGCCGCACGTCGCGCAAGATTCGTTTGATGTTTTCGCCCTTGTGTATGTGCGAGGTATGAGCCGTCGTTCTGGTGAACTGTGAGACACAGTCGACATTCGAAGCTGCCGACGTGGTTCTTGAAGAAGTAAGGGTCTTTATCTAAATCGATGGTCTCGAGCGCGAGTTTGCGAAGACGCTCACGACGGTCGGCGTTGGTGGCAGATTGAGAGGCGACACCTCCACCGCCAAATTTGGATCCAGCGCGATTCTGTCAAGGAGACGTTAGCAGTGTTGCGCTTAGCGAGCTCAGTAAGATACATGCCTGATAATCCATGTTCGCAGAGTCTAGAGTATGTGGAAAGTGTGTGAGATACGGCGCGTTACCCCCAAGTACCAACGAGGGATGCGGATATGTTCAACTCGAAGGGGGCTTGTCGAGATGTAGAGAGAGGGGGTCGCAGCTGTTGTGCTGCTCAAGGCGATACGGATTGCGATCTTTCAATTCGGCGCTAGTGGAACGGAATAACTCTTGACCTATAGGTACGACCACATGTGCGAGACTTCGTAACACCAATAAGCAGACAATGTCTCCAGAATTCTACCCTGGCAAGCGCCTTTCATATGATGACAATCTCTGCACAGTACGGTATGCCGGAGAAATCAAAGGTACAAAAGGAGAGTGGTTGGGTGTCGAATGGGATGACCCAATGAGAGGAAAGCACTCTGGAGAGCATGGAGGTGTGAGATACTTCGAGTGTGAGAAACATCATCACACCCCAGACCGAACTATGCGGTGTTGATACGAGCTCATCAGGCAGGCTTGAGCAAACATGCAACAGCTGGCTCTTTCGTCCGTCCGAGTCGTCCTTCCGATAAGCCGATGACCTTTATTGAAGCTCTAAGACTCAAGTATGCATCCGGGGTCAATGCGGATGACTCAGGTTCACACAGAGAATCCAAAGAATCAGGAGAGTCTATGGCTGAGATCCAGTCGAGCTCCGAGAAGTTTCTCTACATTAGTGGGAAAGAGGTCGAAGAGGTTGGCTTCGATAAGATCAACCGACAGCTTGCTCAACTTCACGAACTACGGATCATCATTCTGGACCAAATGCGCATGTGGAACCCCGATGTTCGTGGTCTACCTCTTGAGAGATCGCCGTCGACGTTTTCTGCGACGCCTGAAGATCTCTCGGAGGCGTGTCCCAAAATTGTCGATTTAGATCTGAGTCGAAACCTCTTCGAGGAGTGGTGGGAACCTATGGCTCTCTGCATTCATCTGAAAGACCTAAGATCTCTGAGAGCTGAGTGAGTAAATCCATGGTCGTGTTATTTCGATTGTACAACGAGCGACAATCTGACGAGACCTTGGTCGCAGTGGAAACCGTTTTCGAGGGACGAGTATTGCAGACCACCAAAGACATGCAATACGGGGGATTTGCAGCATCGAGTCGTTGAGCCTTGATGCAACTCTGCTCCGCTGGCAAGATGTTCGTTTCGGAGACCTATCTACGCTCGCTACAGAACCTAATGTGGCCGTAGATCACTACGATCGCCGAGAACTTCCCGCGTCTATCTTCGCTTTCTGTGTCTGGCAATGGCTTTGATAGCCTATCCGGTGACATGTTACCGACAACGATCGGTTCCTTGACACTCGAGGATAACCATTTCAGGACTCTAGGAGATCTTTTGATCTTGACCAAGCTACCAAACTTGCGAAGTTTGAATCTGAAGAAGAATGCAATAGCCGCTGTTATTCGCTCAGGCTCAGATGTGACGATGCCTACAATGACCAACGCCGACTTCGCCTTCTCTACCTCCCTTACATCGCTCGATATCTCCTACAACAACATCACGCAATGGTCGTTCATTGACAATTTGCACGTTGTCTTTCCTGGTTTGACCTCCCTTCGCGTTAGTCATAACCCTCTGTACCAGAATCTCAAAGCCGCGGATGGCAAGATCTTGTCTGCTGAGGATGGTTACATGCTCACTATCGCACGCCTCAGGCGACTGAAGACGTTGAACTTCACTCCCATCACGCCGAAAGAACGTTTGAATGCCGAAATCTATTATCTCTCTCAAATCGCTACAGAACTCAGCCTGAACCCTAAGGATCGGGAGGCGCAGATCATTGCCAGCCATCAAAGGTGGGCGGAACTATGCGATGAGTATGGAGAGCCAACTGTTAGGCGCTCGGACGCGAAGAGTGTCAATCCAAATTCTCTCGCCGCACGGCTTATCAGACTCACTCTACGTCTGAACGACTCCGTGCGTAGAGCTGCAGGGGACGACAGGCCACAAGAGATCGCTCTGGAAATACCCAGGAGCTTCAGTGTCTACAGTGTTCTTGGGCTTGTCGGAAAACGCACTGGTCTCGTGCCGATGACACTGAGGTTGATCTGGGAGACTGGAGAATGGGATCCTGTGGCTTCGAAATTTAGCGACGATGACGCAGAGTACTGGAGTTCAAGCGATGAGGATACAGACGAGGCGAAGGGCTGGTCTGACGGCAGGAGTGTTCTACGGGAAGAAGAATTAGTGACTGGGACACGCATGGTGGGGACGTGGATTGAGGCCTCTGAGGCCGTGGTGAGGGTCGAACTCAAGTAGCCGGACGTCGATGCATGATCACAATCAGTCTGGCTCTATGTTAACGTACTTCACGGAATCTGCGAGAGGTACAACGAACCATGTATTCGCATCATAGACGCCGGTCACGTTGGAGATAGACTCTTCGGTATGATTTTGGCGCGAACCACGGGAACAGTCACTCTACGCAATTTGTCAGCAGAGTTGAGTTACTTTGCGGAATCTGCACAAACAACTCAAGACGTAGGTACATTGTCTGGTTCGTTGGTTGACATTGTGGTTCTCACATAGGTAGGTAGCTTTTGACAGAGTCGACTACCACAGTAGGGATGGTAGTTCCGCGGATCTCCTGCTTTACCTACGTGCATTCTGCTCTCCGTCCCCTCTTCCTTGCATTCGTTTCCACAGATTTGTCGCATGCATACCCAGCCCGCTACGCTCCCTTACTTTCCCTTGCGTTATTATCGAGACATGTTCTTCTATAACGATACCGACGTACTCAAACCCTCTTTTTGCACCTTTTGTCATAATAGTCCCCTTGCAACAAGTTTTTGACAGCGGAAGGCCGCTAGACAATGCAGTGGCCTGCATTTGAGTAACCAGAAGTCGAGTCAAATTATATGTGCTTGCCGAAGCCATTACTTCACAGCAACGTCACAGAAGCATTTCAAGATAGGTTCTGCATCTCACAGGTGCCTCAGCTGGTACTGTCACGACGTCCGTCCTCCTCCTCCGCTTCCTACTCTTTCTGTACGAAAAGAATGGAGCAAGTCAAGTGGAAGCTCTCAGAGACCTGAACAACGGCATATACAGATCCTTCGCCTGCCAAGACCTTCCTGCTATTGAGTACGAGGTCATCGATGCAACACTATGACCGGCCTTTCTCCAGTCCGCAGAGCAGTCATTTCTGCCGTCATCACACACGATGATCTGCGTTAGAAAACGGGATCCACTGGTGCTGAAGAAACGATGGTATTATCATACTGGACATGCCTTTTGCGCTTTTTGCACACATGTCGCAGGGAAGACGTACACTTCCTTGGAAGCACTCGTCGCGCGTGAGTGAGTCCACTAATCAGCGTGAGAAGCGTGGATGCCGTGTCGCTGGATGGCCGAGTACCGCAAGTTGTCGGGCGACCAGTTCACGTTACCCAGCCCACTAAAGCGTTGCAGCCGTGACCTTCCACTTTCCAAGCGCGAACGGATGTCGAGGCAGTCCCATCATGAGAACATCATGGTTCAGTCCACGCGACATTGCAAATCAGACTTTCCAGTGCAAATAACCTGCAGGTGTTTACAAGAAGGCTCTCGATGTTCACTCCACTGAAACCATCGTATTGTTTAGGCGAGTCACCGATGCCAGACGAGCTTCAGAGAGGGTAACAGAACCGATGAGAGACGACGCCGAGCGAGCCAAGCCGGGGTTTCCAGCGCTCCAGTCAAGCATTCGAGCATTTCACCCATTCGCCAGCCGGTATCCGCGACATCACTTGCCGGCGAAGACGATTCGGAGTCACGGAACCCATCGACGACGCATCTCCACGTCCTCCAACTCCTGGCACTCTTGGTCCCACGCCGTGGGGCTCAGCCGATGCGGCGACCCAGCAACGACGACTGCTTCTCACACGCGTCGCAAGAATGCACCAAATAGAGACAGCTGCACGCTGCTGCATCGAATTGATGTAGTACGTATCACGCAGGTAACAGAGCGCACTCTACACGGTAGAAGCTCGAACAAACCGGTGTCCCAAACATTAATTATGACGAGCGCCACACGCCGTATGTCCACAGGCTCGATTCACCAGTTGAACCGAGCGAGCCCACGATCGAAGAGTGCATGGAAGACGGTCTACGAAACCCCCTCTCAACCAAGCCTTGGACGCACTCGACCAGCGAGGAGAAAGTAGGCGCTACCTCACGACTCATCCGAGGAATTCGTGAGCGACAGATACGCCGTCCACGCAATACCAACAGTCGACACGAACGGCTACACGCACGACGTCAGCACATCAGCACACCAGCAACACGTGCCCTCATGACCCTCTTGTCGCAGTCATGGTCCGCACAGCATGGATGGTGCTCACAATCTGGAACTGAATAGGCATCACCCTAAAATTCAGCATCTGCACGGCCGGCCAGACCATGAAGTTCGCCTTCAGCGCCGGCACGTACACGTCCTGAAACTTGCGTGCCACGGCCCGCTTGCCACCGCCTTCGGCCACGGTCATGAATGTAAAGAAACAGGCGAGACCTGCCGTCACCATCGTCAGCCCAATGTTACTCCCTCTTGCAAGCGCGCGTGTATATGAGGCTCGCACTCACCAACGGGCGCAAAAAGCAGCTGATCAAACGCGACCCGCTTCATCGCCGGCACCGTGCCCGCGTCCTTAGTAAGCGGGAACGTCCGACTCAAAAACCCAAACCATTTGTGCTGCACCGGCGCCATCATGAACCCGTACGCCATGAAGCGTGTCAGCCGCTCAAAGTCGAAGGGCGGCGGCGAGCGTCGCGAGTCCGGGATCAGCTCCGCCTCCGGCCACGGGTTACGCTTGTCCAGCTCGTGGATTTCGATCGCCAGGAAGTCGTTTTTCGGGTCGGGCCCGCCGGGTTTGCGGACGGCGCGCGTGCGGATGGCGGTGAGGGCTTGAGCGACTGTATCAGCGATACCGCCGAGGACCTAGGATGTGTTAGTGCTAGATCAGAGGGTAGGCGTGACTGATGTATGGTATGAAGGACGTACGGCGTTCGTGATCATCGTCGTGAGTACTAGAAACCTTCGATATTAGCACAGTTCTCCAGAATAGCATGGGGGCGCGTCTCGTACCTGGTCTGGCGGCATAGTAGGAGTTGAATTTGCGCACCAAGATCGAGACCATCGCAAGCTGGAACAGAAAGACGGCAAGATGTAGGAGAGGCTGGCGTCACAAGGAACATGCACAGTCAGCTCCCTGGCTCTCAGTGTTCATCAATGCCCGCATGTAGGGGGTGAAGCTCTACCAACAGGGGGGGGCCATACGTATTTGCCGTAGATGTACCTGCTGTTGAGCTGTCGTAGGAGTCGGCGCCGCTGGTCGTTGAAAGTCATCGTCGTGAAGTGGCAGAAGGAAGGGCGAAGTGACGCAACAGCCTCGACTCGGTAGTCGCCGCCCGTTATCGTCGGTCGTGGGCTGCTGGGGCGCAGAGAGATTGAGACTCGGCAGCGGATGTCGTGTAATGCGAAGCCTGGAGGCTGGCGGGCACTTCTGTCCTGCTGCTTTGGCGCGCGAGTAGGTAGTTTGAGTGAGATGCGGAGAGGTCGAAGGCGGTTGTGCGGCTCCTTCTGCTGCCACCCGTGCTAAGGTCCAGCTTGTTCTCTCACGCTCGGTCCAGATCGCCCGCAACCGCCGAACGTGATGCAGGGCTGTGGAGAGCCTCACATTGCGAACCACAAGACTCATTGTGTTCAGTACTTGCGAACTCTGAATGTTGTAGTGTCTGATGTAGTTACTGTGAATGCCTATCTGACTGCAGCACTCTGAACGACGCATCAGTCTGTTCCTCCCGGCAGAGGCACAGACACGCTGTCGGTGTGAAATACAAAGAACTCGCTCCTTCGCTCTGGCCACGCTTGCCAGAGTGAGATGTTTTAAACAAATCCGGTCCCGAGTCGCGCCGCCTGATGTCGATGGCTTCACAATCCAGCCTGCCATGATCTACCCAAGCCCAAAACCCTCAAAGCGCCGCGCTATGTTAGAATGAAGTGATCCTCCGCAATTCCGTGGGCTTCCGGGAATGAACCCAGCCACGGCATATGTGGTCAGCGATGCATGTTACGCCTTGTTATGCTCTGCCTTGACCGTTGAAGACCCGTGCTCGGTCTATGTCTTGAGTTTCTTTGAGACGCCGTTCGTCTCCGCCTTGATCTGACTCGCCTCACCATCAGCCAGCGCGTCAGGCACCGTAGGCGCTTCTTTCGCGCCGCCAGCAGCGTCCTTCTCGCTGATCTTCGTGTACATGGTTTCCAGCTTACTCCCTGAAACCCTCTTCTCGGCCTTCTTGGCCTGAGGCCAGTAGTTGTCACTGACGTAGTCCCTATTGAGTCTGTCAGTGTGGTAACAACCAGTGACACGGAACAGTGAGCTCACCATAGGCGGGCTTCCAATGATGGTGCCCCTTGGGCTTTGATGAAGTTCCCAATAGCTATGAGTGACATCTTGATGTTCTTCAATCTGTTGTCGTCGTCCTTGAAATTCGCCTTGGTGGCATTGCGAAGTCGCTCCAGG
>NAJN01000234.1:0-29564 GCA_005059845.1 Cryomyces minteri
AAAGCACAAATCCTCCTTCTACGCCTCACGATACCGCCGGACTTTTACAGGAGCTCCATAGCTGTCGATATTGAAGGTGTGGTACTACATACGACTCTCGGAGTAGAGAATTCTGCTCTGCCGAGGCCTGCAACGTTCAGGAATAGTCATGGTAAGGGAACCGTGTCAGAAACATCACATCGCAAGACACGGCGACGGAAGACTTCGCCAGCGCCGCATGACCCCGGAGGATACTTGAGCTCTGACGACGACATCGATGCTGCGTTGACTGCACAAGACCTTGCCAAATCTTTCCTGCAGCACGAGCCTGTAGAGACGAAGATACAGCTTGAGGCTGTGATAAATGCTCAGCCAGAGCTTCTACAGGAGTCAATGTCTTCAAGTGGATATACGGAAGATGGCGAAGTCCTTGGAACTGGTGCTGGTCTATCCCTGCCAGGATTTCTCACAAATTTCTTCCAGGGAGTGATAGACAGATTCCAGGTTACAGTCAAGGATTTGGAGATCACTTTGGGGGCGGAGTTACCTATCAGCGACGAGTTAGCTGCACCGAGCCAAGAGACCACGACCAGTGTCTCCGTCACACTGCGTGTCGCGGATGTTGACATTGAAGGCGTGACTTCGACGTCGCACGAGGATAGCAAATATTCTACGAAGCGTGCAAATCGGACAGAGGGTCCTTCGACGCAGCGGCCATCTCGCTCGGGTATGCGTCGTGTATTGCTCCGGAGAATCCGCACTGAGCTAATATCCGACGGCGCCGTCTTTGCCAGTGCATCTCGTATGTCAAGCCCTCCATCACCACCGTACACGCACAGCTCGAAAGGTGGAAGTTCATCGTCGTCAAGTAAGAAGTCACCTCGGACTTCGACGGCATCACTCACTCGAAAAGGCGTTCACCATCATGACCAACCACCAGGGTCAGAGACTGTGGCTTCAACTGCTAGCAGTCTCAAGCACTCAGCGCAAGACAAAAGAGCCCTTCCTTACATGCAGCGGTCAATCGTCACGTTCGGTGGTGATCGTCTCGCTGATGCTAGAGAAGAGGGAGAGGAAGGGGAGCGCTACGAGGACCGCATGGAGACTTCGAGCAATAAGAATTTAGCAAGGTCTAGGGTTCGAGCTCGAGAATTCGACTCTGACGACCACGAGGATCTGAAACATTCATTTGGGGACGGTCTGTGGAACTTTGCGGGGGGCGACGACGCACTATCAGCCTCGTTTGCTAGTGGCATACACCCGGCCGATCACAACGTAGGCCCTACACCGGGGGCAAGTGTCCCAGAAGACAGCATACAGGCTGCTGGCTTAGTCGTACGTCCACACAGGCTGTCCGCCACCTTTCCCTCTCTATCTCGGGGCTTCGACGAGTTGCTTTTCGCCAATACTCCAAGACACCCTCGGATCTCTCAGTCGCAGCCAAGTCCATTGCACGACTTTCCCCAGAAGGAGTCTGCAGACAAGGACAACAAAGCTCAAGCATTGGTGGTGCCGGTAACCGCCGAACTCAGAACCCAGAGCGGGTCGGACGGTGGCACCCGTCAAAAGTCGCTGTCCGCAGTAGAAGACCTGTCAGTATCAAGAGTATACAGCCACGCAGATGCGGAGAGTATGTACATGAGCGCCATGAGTGAAGCATCTGATCAGGGAACTAAGTACTTCAGCATTCCTGGCGGATGGGACGCCGCAAGTGTTTCTACTGGCGACTCGGAGTCGCCTTCATCACACCAATTATCGCAGGAGAACATGGCAGGCTCAGTAGCATTCGACGGCGAAACCAATGTTGCTGACGAACAGCCAACTTCTCGACGAAGTAGTAACGCAGGAGCTGCGCGAGAGTCTGTACTGCCCCCACTGCCAAGCAAACATGGAGAAATTCCTAGCGAGGAACGAAGAACAGAGTCTATAATACGCTCGTCGTTGGGGCTTTCGTCCACTTCTCAAGAGTCTTTCCATCACGCTTCGGTTGAGATCAAGCAATTACTGGGCATTGATGAAGTATTGATCTGGGTACCCAATGCGACGAAAACGCAAGTCGAGCGGGACACTGCCTCTCCTGATATCGTTGGGAGTGTGTATTCTCGAGCTGGAGCAAGCACCACGACAGCATCGTTCCGTCGAAATATGCCAGGAGCGTTTTCTCAATATGTAGAAGAGAGCATAGGAAGGAGTCAACTGGGTCCTGTGGCACTGGAAGATTCTGCGTTCTCCTCTGCATCGTCCAAACCCGCACCGAAAGGCCACACACAAGGTTTGGAAGTCGAGATAGGCACCATCGATGGACAGCTTGATGCCCCTGCTGGTCGCTTGATATACGACATGATACAAAAATTCTTGTCCGCTTTCAACAAGTGCAATCCCTCAACTCTTGGAGAGACTGCGCCACCGGAATCTGCTTTTACCGTCAGTGCTCTGCACAGGCTGAAGCTACGGCAGATGTCATTAGCGTTTGTGGAACACTCAAAAGGGGTGACGCGTTCCTCTCTGGACAGTAGCGACCGCGATGGTCCTGAAGGAAATATCGACCAAATACTTGTGCAAGTCAACGTTCAGGGTCTGCAGATGTCTTATGCAAGTGGGACACCTATGCCTGATCTCAAGATCCAGCTGAACAAGTTCACATTGGGCTATGCGGACCAAGATATCTTGTCTTTCGATGAAGGTGCAAAGATGCGTTCATCTGTTCGAGACCTCCGAGGATCTCGAGCCAAAGACATATCAATATCCGTGGCGCAACTAACAACCGCACAAGGCAAGCCAGTTACTGACTTCAGTATCACGACTTTGCCGATGGTTTTTCATCTTGATCTGGAGAAATTCGACGACGTTTTCAGCTCGTTCGGAGGGTTCAGTGGCATTATGGAGCTCAGCAGTTCCATCATCTCGAACAGCACTGTCGTCGAAGATGCACCCAAAGCCCGCGTCCGGTTCGCGGAAGCGGACTACAGACCGCCAGATCGTACCCCTGAAATGAAGATCAACCTCAGATTGGGCGGTACTCTGACGACACTCAAGGGCAGGAGCTGTGGCGTTACTCTCCAAACTAGTGCCATCAAGGTAGCGTACCGGAAGGACTACGTTGCTTTATCTATCGACGCTGTCAAACTGTCTGGACCACATCATGACCCGGAAGACAAGGATGCGTCAGTCGGTATTGACCTAAGTTCTACACGGATAGAGTACTTGGCCTCGCCAAAGGACGAGGATTTGGAGAGACTCCTCGGGCTGTTGACGCCCTCAAATGACCCATATGAAACTAATGATGACATTCTAGTGAACACTCTCCTGCGTCAGCGAAGGAAAGGTGCCGTTCTTCGTGTGACCATCGGCAAGGCCAGCTTGAGTGTCACCGACTTGGACAGCATCAAGTCGTTCCAGGCTCTTAGAGACGAGATGAAGAATCTATCGACAGTCACCAGATACCTCCCCGAGGACGATCGGCCTGGTATTCTGACCCTCGCCAGAATTGAATCCTATGAGGCTCGCATATCGATCAATGAGAAGATTAGTGCGCTATCCTTGGCTGGCCAGTGCGTGCGACTTGCGCATGTAGGCCTCCCGTCGCTGCTAGCGTTGGAGGTTGGTAAGTTCACTGCCGAGCAAGAGGGAGAAGAGAAGCTTGTTCGGGAAGTGTTGGAGATGCCGCCATCAGAACATTTGCCTATGCTCATGGCGCGGATGATCGGAGACGAGATTGAACCAATCGTGAAGATCAAGCTGTACAACGCCTGCCTTGAGTACAGAGTGCCAACCCTCATGGCCATACTAGGGTCGGCCGAAGAAGCTACCCTTGAGGACGTAGTGTTGGACTTGACTGCGTCCGTAATGACTATCACAGAGCTGCCACCAACGACTCTCGCAAGGCAGTCGTCTGGCAGCAGTGGAGACTCGAAGGTTTCCACTAAGCCGTTGCATATCGACGTGCTTCTTCGCGATTGCGCCTTGGGCCTCAACCCCCGAGACCTTCCATCCAAAGGGTTGTTTGTGCTTGCAAACACGCGTTTCACCACCATCCTTTCTACGAGCCAAGAGTTGGACGCCACTCTTGACGTTAGACGAGCGTTCATCCTCGTCACAAACGACGCACAAGCCCTCTCTAATACGACTAGGACTATGTCGACGTCTCGAACTCAATCACCAGGGTCAGGAAGTCGTCAAGTCGCGAACCTCTGCGAGAGAGGTTATGTCTCTGTTAGCTCGGTCATGTCAGCAAAACTGATTGTCAAATCCCACGCTAACGAAGCCGTCAAAACCAAGTCTGTAGATGTCGAAGTCAGCGACGAGTTGTTTGTCCTCGAGACATGTGCAGACTCCACTCAGACTCTCGTTAGCATCTTGAATGGCCTGAAGCCGCCAACCCCCCTCAGCAAAGAGATACAGTATCGCACAGAAGCCTCTAACATTCGCGACATGATGGCTTCAGTCACTGGTGACACTTTTCCTCCCAGTGCGGTCAAACCAACTATATCCCATATGGTAGTGGGAGAACATGGAGACGAACCAGTGTACGAAGTCGAATCGTCTGCTTCTATCGATGTGGAAGACAGCCTGGATGACGGTTTGGGCGCTTTGGCGGACTCTTCAATGGATCTCACAACACACACTGTCGTGGGTACGTCAGCCGAGGATTTCGTTGACGATGACGATGCACTGTTGGTCAGCATGAGCATGCTCGATCCCTACCAAATGCTGAGTCCACCTGCCAATCGCCAAAACGACAGTCAGATGATACTCCAAGCTTTCAGGAGGGCGTACCAACCCGACATCGGTGCTTCGTCTATTCACCCACGTGGCCCGCATCATGGTGAAGACCTCCACGTCTTAGGTACGGCACAGAGGTGGAAGACCAACCCCGTCAGTAGCGACCTGCTCTCGAGTGTTCCGGGCGACTGCCCATTCCGAATACGGATGCGCAACGTCCACATCATTTGGAACCTTTACGATGGGTACGACTGGCAGGAGACGCGCGACACGATAGCTGAAGCTGTGAAGGCTGTTAAGACTAAAGCGGAGGACCGAAAGAGTAAGAGAAACAGATCTCACAGCGACGAAGAAGAGGAAGAATCCGTGATCGGTGACTTTCTCTTCAACTCGATCTACATTGGCATACCCGCAAATCGGGATCCTCGAGACCTGCCTCGTCAGATAAATCGTAACATCGATGATCTTGCCAGCGAAACGGATACTTACGCAGCATCAGACGTCTCGCGACCTACTAGTCGAAGTCAGAGACCTGCGGTAAGGGGAGGGAGGCTCAAACTCGCGCGAAGCAAAGCGCATAAAATTGCTTTCGAGTTGAAAGGAGTGTCCGCAGACGTGGCGGTTCTCCCACCAGGATCGGGAGAGGTCCAGAGCTCAGTGGATGTCCGTGTTCGAGACTTTGAGATATTTGACAACGTGCCCACGTCGACTTGGAGGAAGTTTGCAACCTATATGCATGACGCTGGAGTGCGAGAGATGTCCAAGCCTATGATACATATCGCCATGTCGAACGTGAAGCCAGTAGTAGAGTTGGGTGCCTCAGAGATCGTCATGAAGGTATGTTGGGATATTGTGGATTCTCTTACTTTAGCTCACATTTGTAGGTCACTGTGCTTCCGCTTCGCCTTCATATCGATCAAGACGCGCTTGACTTTATGACACGCTTTTTCGAGTTCAAAGACGAAAGCGGTCACGCTTCAAGCGCAGACGCGGACCAACCATTTATTCAGCGACTGGAAGTGGAAACTGTCCGTTTATGCTTCGACTACAAGCCCAAAAAAGTCGACTACGCAGGTCTTCGCTCCGGTCATACGAATGAGTTTATGAACTTCATCACACTGGACAGCTGCAACATCTTTCTGAGACACTGTATCGTCTATGGTATCCGAGGCTTCGACAAGCTGCACAAAACACTCAGCGAGATCTGGTCGCCTGACGTGAAGCTGAACCAGCTACCCGGCATACTCGCTGGTCTTGGTCCGGTACGAGGTTTGGTCAACGTCAGTGCAGGCGTGAAAGACCTCGTCGCCATACCCATCCTCGAGTACAGGAAGGACGGCAGGCTACTGCGCAGTGTCGGCAAAGGCGCCAGGGCATTCGCGAAAACCACCACCTCCGAGCTCGCCCGTCTCGGCGCGAAGCTCGCAGTCGGGACCCAGAACGTGCTACAAGGCGCGGAAGACTTCCTGGGCCCGGGTCCGTCTTCGGACTCACCACGTCCTTCCCGCATGAGTCCCAACCAAGACTGGGAAGACGTCGACTTCGACACTTCCGAGGTGCAGCAACGCCTCATCTCCAAATACGCCGACCAGCCAGCCGGTCTCCTCCAAGGCTTCCGTGGAGCAGCGCGTGCGCTTGAGCACGACCTCATGGCCGCCAAGGACGCCATCATCGCCATTCCAGGCGAGGTCTTGGAGAGCGGGAGCGCGGCGGGCGCGATGGGCGCCGTGGCTCGGTATGCGCCGACGATCATCCTGCGGCCGGCGATGGGCGTGAGTAAAGCTGTTAGTCAGACGCTCATGGGTGTGGGAAACCAAGTCGATCGGGAGAACCGACGGCGGATCGAAGATGTGAGTGGCGGTCTTCCTCCGTCTGGTACTTGCGATGAAGATGCTGACTTTGGTTGCAGAAGTACAAGAAACATTGAGCGAGCTACGAGTGAAGCATGGGTGCACAGTATGACTCGCCTCTCAACCAGGTGCATTCGTCGCTTTCCCGAGCGGGTTCGGTGGTGCGAAGTGGGCTGGTGGCAGGGCAACGGGGCTTTGGAGTGCTGGCAGCCCGTACCAGACGGCGGCCGGACGTTGTCGCACCAGCCGCGTCGGGGACCTGTTCCTGAAGCCGATGACACTCAGATACACGAACAAGCAGGTTCGTCGTGTACTGCACGAGTGTCACGTTCGCGCGTCAGACGATGCGTCGTGTTCGATGGAGGCATGCCGAAGAGGTCGTGTCGGAAGCAGTGGTGATGACCGTTGCGGACAATTCAGAGGCGTCGTTGCAGCAGGCAGCTGCTGTGTCACCACACGGTCCTGCAAGCCGACCACATGCAGAGCGCGGCGGCGTTGCAAGCTGCATGCGGGTCGCAGCGCTCGAGTGAGCCGCAACGGTGATGCATCGTCTCTCTCGCAAGCCGTGCCCGCCTTCCATGCGCCGGACGCAGCGACCGACCGCTTCCTCGCACGGGAGACCGGATCGACTCTCGGTCTGTCCTGTCGTCCTGTCGTCCTGTCGTCACGTCGCCCTGTCGTCCTGGGCTGCCTTTGAAGAGTCAGGTCGCTCCAGCTGTAGCTGATGCTGTGGTGTGGACGGGGTCGATCTCGTTCCTGGCTAGTGGTGAGCTAGCAGTAGCAGTGCCGGGTTGACTGACTGCATCCTCGGCGAAGCAAGGGAGACGCATGAGGTGTCAAAGTCCATCGTTCATCGACTATGTATCGAGCACCTTCGTGCAACGTGAGCTGTCTACATTACCATCTTGCAACTCGTGCGTCCTGCCGTTGCTTGCCAGGCAGCAGCGCCCGTGTCTCGCGTTCGTCTGTCACCCATCCCGCCGGCCTGCCATCTCGCAGCTCTGTGTGACTTGTCGCTCTCACAAACGCCTCGTCTGTCCACTCCAAGCCACCAGCCCCGACCAGGCCCGTCGCTGCCTTCCTCCAGCCTAGACGATGCACCGGACGGAGCATCTCTCTTCCCCCCCCTGTTCCCTTGCTTCGAACCTGCCGCATCCGCGCAGCTCTCCGCGACCATGCCTGCGCCAATGCGCCCCACGAGTCAGAAAGACCGCTGGATCACGGGATGCGTGTCGGGTTGGCGTTGCACTCGACGCGTGTCCAATCGCGTCTCCCACTGCTGTCTGCCTCATTGCCTGGGCACGTCTGGAGCTTCCCTTGGCGCTGCCTGCCGGCAAGCAGGTAGGCGGGGCGGAGTGTATATAGTCTGCTCGTATGGCCGCTTCTGCGGTCGTCTTCGTGGAGCTGCCGGTCTTGCTGCCTGAGGCTTCCCCTTTGCGTCTCAGTCAATACAGTCTCTCAGCTCAATTCTGACACCGCGGCCATCTTTGAGCGAAATCTCTCCATCTGCACTGTCGTTTCGCAGCCGACCATCTCAAGTGACAACCTGCGTCCATCATGTTTGGCTCCTCCAGAGCTCGCTATCAGAAGGACAGTTTCTCTCAAAACCGAGCTGGCAAGTCGACCAAGCAGAAGCGGTCGTTCAGAGATGCTGCGACCCTACGCAGCAAGGTTGAAAAGGCCACACAGTGCTCACCAACCAAAGACCAAGCAAGCCCGTACCTTCCCCTCCACCGATCCTCGTACACGCAGCAGCACTAACACACTGCCTTCAGCACAATGACCAGCGCCATCATCACCCTCTGCGTCGGGCCCGATCAGCGCCTCTTCGCTGCGCACGAAGACGTCCTGTGCCACTCGCCCTTCTTCCAAGCAGCGTGCCGCGGCCAGTTCTTCGAGTCCACGTCCAAGCGCATCGATCTGCCGGACGAAGAACCGGAGATCTTCTCGTCTGTGCTCGAATACCTGTACAAGGGAGACTACTACCCGCGTCTGGAGTTCGATAAGAGACGCAATCAGTGGCAACTCGAGGATGGGGATGCCGGAGCGAGAGCTGCAGCGGAGAGTACGGTTCACCACAATGCTGTTGGGGGGATGGTGCTCAAGGATACCGTCATCTACGTAAGTTCTCTCCCTCTACTCCTTCAGAGTTCTTCGCCCAGAAACAACAAACATCACTCGGGAGTTGAAGTGCCTCGACACGCCTCACCCTATGAGTTCCACCACTTCCGAGCACCCTCGTCCCGCCTCCATCACACCCCCTCTCCGCAAGCTAACCCCACTCAGTGCACCGCCGAGAAATACGCCCTCCCCGAGCTCAAGCGGCTGGCCCTGCGCAAGCAAGGACTGCAATCCGGCGTCCAATGCAGCACGATCCTGTCCAGCGCGCGCTACGCCTACGCGCACACGCCCGACTCGGACTCCAAGCTGCGCGCCCACTACCTGGCGCTGATCGTTCGCAGCCGGGCCACGTTCAAGCGCAGCGGCACCATGCAGATGGAGATGGAGCTCGGCGGGAGACTGTTCTTTGATCTGTTCGTGGCCATGAGCAACCATATCGTGAGTCTACTGTCCTGTGGGCGGATGTGGTCGGTGGCGTTTGCACGGTTGCTGACGGCGGTGCGCGGATAGGACGACGTGGCGAATGCGAAGTCGCCGCGCTAGACCGCGCGCTGCGAGGCCAACGCTTCTGCTGGCATCTGCTCTCGTCTCGTCGCTGTGCTCGCGTCCGCCATAGGACTCCGGCCGTCGGTCTGTCGTCACCGTTGGCCTGTCGTCACCGTCGTCCTATCGTCCGTTGGCTTGTCTTCTCTACCGTCTCCTCCTGTCCTGTTCCTTTGGCGTCGCGTATACCCTTCTTGTACACCCTTTCTTGTACACCCTCTTCAGGATCCCGCTTCTCACCCGGCGTTGACGCCACCTTCCTCCACCAATCTACCTGTGTTGCGTTCGTCGTGCTTGTTTTCGTACCCGTTCGTCTTCTCCTCTCACTCGTTGCGCAGTGCTAAAATGGTCTCGCGTGTTTGCTGGAAGGGAAAATGCAGCGCCTATGGCGATGGCTGCTCCGTCTCACCCCGCCCCATCTCATCTCTCTTCTGTGCTCTCGTTCCGTTCCCCATTCGTGGTTGTGTGGGCACTGGGTTGTTGTTGCTGCTCCGTTGCGGATCCACGCTTGTCGCTGTCTTCGAGGCCTGGGGCTGTTTGCTGGCTCCCAGTACGCCGAGTTCCGTTTCGCGACGGTCGTTCGTTGCGCTGTTCCAAAAGCGTCCGCACTTCCCCTCACCCCCACAACCCATCACGAGGAGCGACTGCGGAGGTAGGCACACGTCGGCACGGGCTGTCACAGCGGAGGGTTCGCACGACGAAGCAGGTCTTTCTTGAGGCGTCCTAGCATATATCTGCAGACAATGGACCAACGTTGCCTACGTGCCGGTCCAGTGCGAACGCGGGCGATGAGCACAACATCTTCGTCCTCGCCATTGCCACCTTGACACTGCCATCGCGTAGCATCCCAGAGCCATCACCCGTGCCTCCGACACCCATCCGCGAACGCAACGGCCCAGGAAAGGCAGGAGCGCACGCCCCCCCTCCCCCGCAGCCCGCGCACAAAGTGACTCACCGCGCCCACGCGCGGCGGATGCAGGGTCGCTGCCGCTAGCAGCCCACCTGGCTACGGCCGAGAAGGGGGACGAGGCGGTGCCGCACGGACCTGGCTGTGTAGACGTGAGGAGCCGTGTTGCGGATGTGCGTTTTGTGGTTTGTGAGGATGGGGCGATGGCGGGGTGGTGTTGCGTTGTCGGGGGGATCTGGCGTTTGGTGCGGAGCGAGGATGCGGGCGATGCAGTCTGGTGTGGTGCGGTGCGGTGTAGTAATGGTAATGGCACTGCGTGGTACGAGCTGCCGTCTGCCTGCCGACTCATGACTCGTCGTGCAGACGGCGAGGTCGGTGGCGGTGACACGGGCAATAAAGCTATTCCTGCTTAGCGAGATATCTCTGTCGCGACGATGTAGTGCGAGAGCCAGTGTGGTATGCTGGTGGCGTCTGCAGCCGGGATCGATGGCACGGGTGAGGTGATGTATGAGTGGGAAGCCTAGATGCCTGTTCCGGGGAAGGCGCCTTTTTTGTTCAGGACGAGCATGCTATGCGTGCGTGAGATGTAGCCTTTCATCAGGTTCTGTGGTCGCACGGCTTTGTCAGCTGCGCGTCCTGATGTGGACATGTGGCATTTGCCGGGGACGGCTTTCCGGAACTCTACGACTACAGCCGGACGGAAGCACTGATGTTGCGTAGGCGCCAGGGTGCTTCAGCCGCAGGCAGCTCAACTTTCGCACATCAGGCGTCCCAGCTTAGGTCCCGAAGAAGACAGACGTACCTTGTATATCATGTTGGCAATCAGGCACTCCACTTCCTCCTGCTCCATCCTCTCCTGCGTGTGCCCCATACCAATCATCAAGGCCGCGCCAAACTCGGCGATTGGAACCCTCGTCTTCCGGATTTTCTGGCCGCGGTCGTCGCCTTCCCTCGGATCTTCGAAACCGCCGGCGACGAAGACTTTGCGGAAGAGGTTGCGCAGAGCGATGTCGCGTCCTAGATGGATGTCAGTACCCAGTTGTATCAGTCCGAGCAGAAGGTGGAACTGGGGCGTGGCCGACCTCGTTCAAGGGTGAGGTATATCCGGCGCTTGACAAACTCGTCTTCGCCGGCTGCAAGGGCCGCGTCGAACCCGGCGAGATCGCCTCGCTTGATGCATTGGCCCAGTGGTGCGAAGAGTTGTTGCAGACGCGGGTAGGGAGCTAGCAGTTCGAAGGTTGGGAGGGTGTGCGTTGTTAGCAGATGGCACGGGACGAGGTACGTCAAGATAAGTCTACATTGTCTGGTCAACTTCCGTGTCACGAATTGAGAGAAGAGGCTGCAGCAGCGACTGCGCAGACAATTGACTCACTCTCTGTTTTTCTGCGCGTCTTGGTGGCAGAGCTGCCAGGCTTCGGTGAGGTTCTCTTCTGCCTAGCAGGCAACAGCGGCAGATTAGACAAGGGACGACATCGTGCAACTTCACATGTAAGCTTCTCACCTGTACGTAGTCCTCCTCCAAGAACAAGATCACGCCAACATAGTATTTGAACGTGACCTGATGTGATTTCGGGAAAGCCTCGAGTGGGGGCATATCCGTTTTCGTAGCTTGAAGGGAGCGGAGAATGTTCTTGGACAGACCGATAGCGTTGAGCTATCTCAAGAGTTAGAGCCAAAAGTCTTGAAAGGCTAGTATTGGATCACGCCTGGCTGTTCTGACCTTGAAATATGTCTTGAAGAGGAGATTTGTGGTGTAGTACACTCCCCACTTCCTAGATTCCTCGAGAGGAGCTCTGTTGCAAATACTCAGCCATGGTCCAACGGTCAGGCGCAACAGCGAGATGCACGCAGAGTGAACACCGATGGTATTGCTACATACCGATCACTAATACACAGGCTGAACATCCGATTGATCTGTCTCGCCGCATCTTCCAGCTTCTCATTGGTGCTCATGGCCCCCGCTATGTCGTCCTGCAAACCAGCATTGAATGTCGTATTCTTCCTGAACTTCGCAGCTGCTGCATCTGACTTTATCGCGAACGCCCTCAGATACTTCCCTGCCACGTACAGACACGGTATTGTCCATGCTGGAAAGGCACTGCTGGAGTAGCCCTTGATGAGAGCGTTCGCCACGTCTCTCCACGCGTCGTACACCTTGTTCCACTCTGCTTCTTTGTCTTTGCCTTGGTTGGTGAGCTCTTCTGCGACAAGCAATTGCCCAATTGCCTTCCAGTAAACAACGTAAACTTCCAGCCAGTGGTTGCCCTCTGTTTTGGACAGGCCTGCAGTGTTGTTATGGACGATCGCGTAGCGAAAGTCGGTCTGGACACTGTAGTGGTTTGTTGTGCGGTAGAAATCGTAAAGACGTCCACCGTCGTGTTCGGGAGCCCTTGGAGTGATGGTGGAAGCTAGAAGATAGCCGTCTTCATCTTGCACTGCGCGTCTGAAGTCGTCGAAGATAGAGTATGCCATGGCCGATGTTCTATTGTGGAAACAGTGAGATTGACGGACCGCGCATGGCTTTACCCGGTCATACTGCAGCGTCGTTGTTAATCGAGGAACGACTGACTGCCTGAGGTCGGGTGAAGTGAATATCCGGAGAAACAGTGTGGCCGAAGCCGAAGTTTGTTCGCACATTGACGCCGCGAAATCTCGAAACCTCAGCGACCTCGAATCAACGACCACGACGACAAACAACCACAGTACGCTGCCCTCTCGATTGATCGCTATAGACCATTTGCTGATATAACCTGCAGATGGGTAAGCGCTTTCCAGTCATTCCTCGCTATCTGCCAGAAGGACGTGCGGCCACAGGATCGTTCACAAGTCGGCCAAAGATCGCTATGCGAATCTTAGATGGAAGCCAATGAGAGCCACGCATGGGAGCAAGGCCTGCCAAAGAAAATGACTGGGACTGGCAGAGAGTCAGAGTGAAGCAAAAGTAATGGGAGGTCACGAGAAGGATGCGACGGGTCTGATGGCAACCTCATCCGCGGCGCTATTCGACAGCACGACCGCATCGCACCGTAGACCCTTTACGAAGGAATTGGACGAGACAGCATATGTGGACTCCCAAATCCGTGACGGCCAGCTATAGAATTGGACTCGAAAGCGAGGAAAAGTCTGGAGAATATAAGCTAATACAGTCGCCTCCAGGACGCCTCACCGAGTACCAGGTCATTGGTCGCCATCTGCCCAGCGATGCGAACCCTACTCCCAAGCTCTACCGCATGCGCATTTTTGCGGACAACGACGTTGTCGCGAAGTCGCGGTTCTGGTATTTCCTTAGTAAATTGAGGAAAATCAAGAAGACTAACGGCGAGATTGTCACCCTCAACAAGGTAGGCGAATACCAACGCGGATCACATTCTCTGGATACTGCTCCTAATAGTCTTATCTCAGATCCACGAGAAGCGCCCTCAGAAGGTCAAGAACTTCGGTATTTGGATCCGTTACGACTCGCGTTCCGGTACCCACAACATGTACAAAGAGTACCGTGAGATGTCAAGGACCGACGCAGTGGAGGCCCTCTACCAAGACATGGCTGCCAGACATCGTGCTCGTTTCCGGTCGATTCACGTGAGCACAGCCTCGCAAGAGATACATGCCTTGTAAAAGTACTGACGCACTTTCTCTGCAGATCCTCAAGGTTGTCGAAATCGAGAAGGCCGATGACATCAGGCGCCCGTACATCAAGCAACTTCTGACGAAGAACCTCAAATTCCCTCTACCTCACCGCATTGCCAAGAAGGCCAACCAGAAGATTTTCTCCGCCAACAGGCCGTCTACTTTCTACTAAGCGTTGCATGTCGTTGGTGGATTACGGGAAGATGGGGCGTGGGAATATTCAGTCAAGCTTCAAATACCAATGAAAGCGATTGAACGCAGACGTCGCTCAGTGCTATGGAAGTGAAGCGTGTGCAGCTGACGTCTGAATCGTAGAGTGACTGAATGCATACTGAACTATATCACAGCTTGGCCTTACCCTGGTTCGGCGCACCCTTGACATTACTACTAACATCGACAGGGCTCCACCAGGGATACGCCTGCGGTGCATCTTTCTCCATTGTTCCTTGAAATTGCACCGGCCTCTTCTCCAGGAAAGCCTTCACACCTTCCTTGTTATCTCTAATCTTTCGTCAGCACCAATTCTACATCATCTTGGACATAACTAAGGATACTCACGTGCTACTAAACAGCTCATATAGGATGCTCGAGTCCAGCAGATGCGCCGCTTCTGCACTCTCGGGACCCCGCCACATCAGCTCGCGCATGAGATACGTACTGACGGTGCTCGTGTTCGCGACGACTTCCTCGGCGATTGCGAGCGCGCGCGGGAGCACCTCTTCGGCGCGGTCGAGCGTCTCACTGAAGAGCGTGCCGAAGAGGTGGGACGAGGCTGGATAGGTCGCTCTGTAGGAGGAGACGAGTCAGCGCCGGTTCTTCGATCGTTCGCTTCACCATCCCTCATCAAACAAGAGACCTACCCAGTAGTCGTCAAGTGCAGACTCCGACTCAGCCCAATCAGCCGCGGCAGGAAATACGAGCTGCACGCCTCCATGACCAGCCCTCGTCGCGCGAAGACAAAGCCGATCTTGGCCTGAGAGTACGCGATGCGGATCGACATGGGCAGCGTCATCGTGATGCCTACGCCTACTGCTGAGCCGTTGAGCGCGCCTATGGTGGGCTTGCGGCAGCGGTGGATGGCGAGGGCTACGCGGCCGCCTCTGTACGTAAAAGAAAGGTCAGCTTGTGTGAGAATTGCGTGGCGATTGGTGCAACAATTAGTGGGACTTCTGATGGCGTTCTGTGTCCAGTTCACCAGCTTCTATACCCGTGGAGAAAGTGTGGACAGCATCGACATACCCATCCCTGTGACTCCTAAGCCTCTCCTCCCCGCCCACAAACCCAGTGTCCAAATCCGCGCCTGCACAGAACATCTTCCCGTGCCCAGTCACCACAATGCACTTGACGCGGTCGTCTTGATCGAATAAAGCGAACGCCTCTTCTAGCTCCGCCATCATCGTCGTGGTAAAAGCATTGTACTTGGCCGGCCGGTAGAGCGTCAGAAGGATGATTGAGGTGGGAGTGGACGAGGAGGCAGGAACGTGGGAGAGGCGAATTTGCGTGTACGGAAGGGAGGCGTAGGAGGAGGGAAGGGGGAGGGGTGGTGGGGTCGTCATTTTGGGAGACAGTGACGAGCTGGTGATGAGAGTCAGAAGCAAAGAAGAAGTTCCTGGTATTGATCGCGTGAGACTTTGGTATTCAGAGGTTAGGTGGGGAGCTAGAATGTTGTGTTCATTCGGTTCTATCGCATTGTGCTTGAGGTTGAGGTGCGGAGGTGGAGTAAATCTGGGGTAATCCCATCCTCGGTGTAAATTTAGCCGGTAGGGCTGATAATTCTCGTCTCCGTCCTGAGCCAAAGCTTCCGCTTTGTCACTCCACTTCGTTCGACATTGTCATGGCAAAGACTCCAGCAAAAGTTTTCAAGCACTGCTATCGGGAAATGAACGTTCAATTTGAGGGTGTGTTCATCCAGGACAGATCACACTTGAGATAAGAGGCAGTTTGCTTGATGTTGAATCCCTTCTTGAGATAACGGACTTCTGGACGAGTGGTTCGTCGATTGAGTGATAAACACGTCTCACTACAGCAAGATAGAGCCGAGGAGTGCTCGAACAGCCCCCTCGGCAAAGTCTGGCACGCTTCGATATAGGGCAGGATGTACACTGCATTTCATACTCTCATCGAAAATGACGGCACCGTTCGTTATGCAGCACAAGTGGCTCCAGCACACCCATCATCAGAGCTATCCTGGCTCTGGGTTCGTCTCTGTGTTCGGTAGCCGGAAGATGCTAGGTCCTCCGTATGCGTTCCCAGCATGTGAAACGGAATTGCCCCCGAACTTCATGTTTTTCTAGACGTGGCTACCGCCACCAGTCGCACGTTCCCCTGGAGCATACTCGTGTCCGAATCTCGCTCTTGCATATCCCTTGACGGTGATATGATCAAACGTCAGGTCCCGGGCTTTGGCGTCGGTGGCTATGGCTTCTTTCAGGGGGACATCGTCGTCTCCAACGACTTCCAACAGGAGCGGCAAATCCTCAGAATCCAATTTCGACACTCGCTCTTGCAAAGGGCTTTTTGGCTATCCTGGCTCGCTGGGAACAAAGTTTCCAGTTCCCTTATGAAGGCCGAGACGTTTTCGACTAGTTGGTTGAACTGAGATCTCTCGTATAGCGCCCATGATGCTCTCTCGTTCGTTTTGTCCTTGACACTTTTTGCCTTTTGATACCCTTTGACGAATCCACGGGTGGTCAGGCTGAGCTTTTTAAAACGATACTCCACGTGTTCGAATTCCGCATTAGTATCGAGGACCGCCACGTCGTCAGCGTTGCCCTTCAAGGTGACGATTCCCTTGAAGCTTTCCGACTTCCTTTTTGCGCTCTCGAATGCGTCCTGGATCTGGTTCAAGAGCGCTGTCGCAAGCTTAATCTCTTCGGGCTTGTAGGCCGACAACTGCGACAGGACTGTCGGATCCAAAGGCTCTACATTGATGCCCAGCGCCTCTCCCCATCGCGTCATGTGAAGGTGCGCGGCTTCTAGCCTGAGCGAACTTGCTCCAAAGTCCTTCTTGAATTGACGCCCGAATTGAATCAGCTCAAAGTACCGGAGGCCGGTAAGGAACAGACCTGGTAGTCCCAGGACTGCTCCTTCAACGCCGGACATAATGGTCAGACAACCCGGTCAGTAGGTTGGAGTAAAGAACGGGCCGGATGAGATCAATGCCCCCTGAGACGGGCTTTCAACGGATGCAGTATCGAAAGTCGGGAGCAGAGCGCCGCGGGCAGATAGTGGGCTCTATGAGGCTCGATCGGGCCCGTGTCCCTAGCCACCAACGCGTTCATTCTGCTAAAACCAGGCAGCCGTTGTTACCTGCCAAGCTATGTGTTTAGTGCGGAGGAGGATGAGCATCCCTGGCACCATTCCATTTCATCCAATCAGTCACTGCGCTATTTATAGTGTCTGTCCCGCGTCGACTGCATCTTGTTACGAGTCTCTAAGCCGCCAGCACATCCTGCAATCTTATCTAAGTTCTTGTATAGCAGCTTGCATTGCAAAGACGGAGCTGAGAAGATCAAGTCTCATCTGCATTTCCCCTCTCGATCTGTGTCAATCGACCTACCCAGGCGCTCAACTCATCACAGCCTTGTACGAAGAGGCACAGAGTGACATATGACAGGTGGACACCAGACATCTGGAACTGTTGCCTGACAGTCTAGGCCTGGGCTAATACAAGATCGCGTGACGCACTACGTTCAGCTCTCGAAGACTCAGCCTCAACCGGAACTACACTGGCTTTCTATCGCATATACACCATCACTTCGTCAACGTCCCCCACTCACAATCTTGACGTCTGTTTAGCTATCTCCAGGGCAACATGAGTTCAGCTAGCGATCGCTCTGGTCACAACTTCAAGCGTCTCAAATCTCAGGTGCAGCACATGCGCACTTAGGTGACGTCTATACGATTCCGCAAAGGTAGTCAACAAACTTCGATCATTGCGATACTATCCGATTCCCGAGTCTGGAATGTCCACGCATCCACTAACGTGTATTTCAGCCGAACACTCGCCGAAAGGATGCCTCCAGTCTTTAGCCTTCCCAGAAATGTTTTTGCGCAACATGGACATCATGGAAGAAGCTCATGAAACATGCCGATGGCTCCTTAGGCACGAAAACTATACTTCTTGGCTTGGTCAAGACCGAGGGTTGCTTTGGATCAAAGGGAAACCAGGAGCGGGGAAATCAACGTTGTTAAAGTACGCTCTTCGGGAAACGAAACAGCAACAACCTTCGGGCAAGCTTGTAGTAGCTTCGTTCTTCTTCCATGGTCGAGGGGCGCATATTCAGAAAAGTCCTCTCGGTCTTTTTCGATCGCTTCTCCATCAGATTCTGAACCAGGCTCCTAATCTACTGTCGGACTTCGATTCGATGTTCACCTCAAGATGCGATGCTGAGGGTCAATATGGAGAGAGATGGGAGTGGCATGCAGCTGAGCTCCGAAGGATTCTGGAAGACTATGTTCTACGGACAGCACAAGAGCATGCCATCAGAGTCTATGTTGATGCACTCGATGAATGTGGAGAAGAAACTGCGATTGACCTAGTAAAATATTTTCAGCGGCTAATCTCCAAGGCATCTGCTGCAGAAAGTAATCTGAGCATATGTTTCTCATGCCGTCACTACCCCGTTGTGGCCTTGGAGCACGGTCTCACAATCTTCGTCGAACGAGAAAACCGTCAAGACATAGCTACTTATGTTCAGGCCGAACTCGAGCCCAGTCTCGTAGACAAAACCAAATTGCAGGAGCTGCAAGATGAGGTCGTGGATAGGGCCGCTGGCGTTTTCCAGTGGGTCGTACTCATCGTTCCCATCATACTCAGACTACACAGGCAAGGCAAACCTATGAAGATGATTTCGAAGAAGGTTCAGGACATACCAAAGGAACTGCACGATGTCTATCAAGCACTTCTCGATAACATTGATAAAGAGGACTACCGCCAGTCATTGCAGCTGATGCAGTGGGTACACTTCGCGTTGCGACCTCTGTCATTAAAGGAACTCCGCTTTGCGATGACCGTCGATGCTGATGTCGACGAAACACCTATCGCAAGTTGTCACGACTCAGCATACTTCGTGGAGACAGACCAGCAAATGGAGAAAAGAGTGATAAGCCTTTCTGGCGGTCTCGTTGAAGTACGAGAACATGGGGAGGAACACGTCGCACAGTTCATTCACCAGTCTGTCATCGACTACATGTCGGGTGGTGGGCTGCGATACTTCTATAGTTCCCCGACCAACGTTGTTGGCCGTGCGCATCTGCAACTGTTAAGGTCTTGCATCAAGTATATTGCCATGGAGGACATGGGTTACTGGAGTAATAGAAGTAAATGGGACATTGAAGTCGACAGAGACATTCAACAAAGATTTCCCTTCTTGCTGTACGCGACAACGTTCTGGACATCGCACGCGAAGATCGTAGAAGAACAGCAGACATCTCAGGAAAACCTTCTGCAGCTTTTTGGCTTCGACTTCTGTCGACGCTGGATCCATGCGTACCGGTCCCTTTGTACCAGTATCTTTGATCGTCCTGACAAATACGCGGTTACAGGAACAACCTTGTTACATGTCGCGTCGAGACATGGACTGCTAAGTATAGCACATGCTATTCTCGCAACGGGAGACATCGACAAAGACTGCAGGGACAGTTCTGGCGGGACACCCATATTGTACGCCATAGAAAACGGGCAGGACGCAACAATCCAATTGCTACTGACACACGGGGCCAAACTAGACTCAGGATCCAGGGTGAAGCGTAGACATTTGTTGGATATAACGGGCAGATTAAGCATAAAAACTGTCGAGTTACTTCTGCAGCAAGGATTCGATTTCAACTTGGTGATGCCAACCGGCGCTACGCTGTTTACGACGATTGTGAAGAGAGGAGATGAGGCATTGGTGGAGCGGCTCGTAGAGAATGGAACCAACCTGAACGTAGCAGATTACAGTTCCCGGACCCCGCTGATAATGGCGGCTACCATGAAGCATGGTGGGATAGTGAGGCTATTGCTACGAGGCGGGGCGGATGTCCACGTCAATCCGTTTGGTATGGGCAGTGCGCTATTTCACGCAGCAGAACATGGACACGATGGAATAGTCCAGCAGCTACTTGAGGCTAAGGCAGATGCCAATGCTCGAGACAGAACCTGGAGGAACGCTCTACAAGCAGCAGCGGCGCAAGGGCACGAGGAGGTTGTACGGCGACTACTAGAAGCAGGAGCGGATGTCAATGCCCAAGGAGGACATTACGGGAGCGCCCTACAAGCAGCAGCGGCAGAAAGGCAGAAGGAGGTGGTATGGCGACTACTAGAAGCAGGAGCGGATGTCAATGCCCAAGGAGGACATTACAGGAACGCTCTACAAGCAGCAGCGGCGCAAGGGCATAAGGAGGTTGTACGGCGACTACTAGAAGCAGGAGCGGATGTCGATGCTCCAGGCAGAACCTGGGGGAACGCTCTACAAACAGCAGCGGCGCAAGGGCACGAGGAGGTTGTACGGCGACTACTAGAAGCAGGCGCGGATGTCAATGCCCAAGGAGGAGTCTGGGGGAACGCCCTACAAGCAGCAGTGGCAAAAAGGCACGAGGAGGTTGTATGGCAACTACTAGAAGCAGGAGCGGATGTCAATGCCCAAGGCGGATATTATGGGACCGCGCTACAAGTAGCAGCGGCAAAAGGGCACGAGGAGGTGGTATGGCAACTACTAGAAGCAGGAGCGAATGTCAATGCTCAAGGCGGATACCATGGGACCGCGCTACAGGCGGCCATCCATGTGGGAAACGAAATAGTAGTACAGCAGTTGTTGGACGCGGGCGCGGACGTTGACTTGCAGAGCGAGTACAACAGTGACTAGCTGGGGAGGATTCTTGTCGGAGATGCATTACAGACTGCTTCTGAACACGGGTACAAAACCCTCGTACAAGGGTTGTTGAGAAGGAAGGGCCAATACCAACACGCCACGCAATGACTGGACCGAGCATCACACAGACGATCCGGGACTGGAAATGTTTGATCGAGCATAGAGAAACACCGAGTGGAATATGGCTGACGAGAGCGCTGCGACATGGGGATCACACTCACGGGTGTGCAGTGATCTAACCGAATTCCTCGCTACCCTCGGATTACAAAGATCATAGAGCCCCCCGTCTCTCGTGTAGGGTCACAGAAGAGAGCAGTGAGATGGTAAGAGGGAATCTGCTTTCCTAGACTACTGCAAGTTTTGCATACGCCCTTTCGCTTCCAAAAGAACCGTAGCAGGGAGACTGAGGGCCACTAGTAAGCAAGGACTGACCCTGAGTGTTCAAGCAGTGTGGACAAGCTAGGAAGCCAATCAGGTTGTTTGGAAGATAGAACGATTGGCCAGGTACGAGGTTGCAAGGAGAGGGCGACGGAGGACACTGAACTTCTCTCATGAAGTTGACATGAACACATACTCTGCCAATGCCGTGACGAGAGCCATCGCCTCGCCAGCTATGGCCGCCGGATTTGCTCTGAAGTGAGCTCCTCTGGTCCACACTCCCACTTAACCAGTCTCCCTGTATCTGCGGAGCCGGCGTATGAGATATTGACCGAGCCAGCTACGATAACCAAACCCGCCCCAAGTCCCTCCTGAGCGAGTGTCTGAGCTTCTTCCACCAGAACGGGTACCGAGCTCCCACCTCAGCAACAGATGGACCGTACCAGCACGCCAACAGCACTCGGCGCAGTGGCTGCAGGTGGTGGGGAGGGCGGGCTTGGAGGTCGTGAAGATGTGGGACTCGCCTGGCGGAGAGGGGATTGTTGAGGTTGTGCGGACGGGGTGAGTCACGTTGGTGGGCATGCACATTTGATTACAGTCCGACGACATAAGCTGTATCTTGGCGTGACGAGCTTCTGTCGCGATCGCGTTCTGGCTTGATGTTGCTGCTGATTCTGCCCTCCTTTAGAGTTCTCGATCCAACCAAGCTCATACGCTAATGCTCTCTTTTTTCCCGAGAAATACTCTTTTGGAAAACCCCAGTCGCAGAGGCTAACTATTCGACTCTAATGCGTCCTCCATCTCACTCTGAACGCCGTATGGTACGTTCTTGACGCTGCTCCAGTTCCTCTCAGGTGACCTCTTGCGTCCAAGACCCCGGTCGCCTCCCTCTCAGCCCAGCTTTCTGCCCAGTCCGCCAAGTGCATTTCTGCTGCCCCCATTGCCTACGATACCGCCCCTCTTGGCGCCCCTGCCTGCGCCTCTTCCGACTCCAACATCGTCGACGTCCATCAGATCCTCATCGTCTTCGTACCCACTCCCCAACTCCATGGCGGCCCTCTTGTTCCGTTCATCGCCCGCGGTGAGCGCGTCGCCTACTCTCGGCCTCGGCTTCTTCTTGAGCGCGCCTTCGCTCTCCTCCTTCAATTTCAAGCCCGTCTCTACCAACCTGTCCTCGACCTGCTTCTTTCTCGATCTCACGGCTGCTTGCTGCTTGATTGCGAAGATCTGCTTCTCCAGCTGCTCCAGGGCTCCTTCGCATCTCGAGCTCCACGCCGCCAACTCGTCCTGCATGACGGGCAGGGCGCCGGGGCTGACGTCGCGCAGTGGCGCTACGGACGAGACGGAGACGGTTCGGCGGCGGGTGTCGAGGGTCGCGGTGAGGAGATCACGGTAGATGGCTGAGATGACGAGGTCTTCCAGTTTGCGGGCGGATGGGAGGTCGAGCGCGTGTTGGAGGTGGTCGTATGTGAGCGTTGGAGAGGTGGGGCTATTTCTAGCGGCGAGCGTAAGGAGGGAGAGAAGGCGGAGCTTGAGCTCTTGAGGGAGGTGTCAGGCGAGGGAAGTCGGGAGAGAGTGATGTCAGGCCTGTCGCATATGTCAGTAGTGATGAACTGAGAGTATGGAGGAAATCGAGAGAGTCTTGAGAGCGGGGATGCTCTGATTGTTTGTGGTCAGGCGAATGTACTCACCGCTGTAATCCTGCCATGTTCCCCAAGCGAAGATCTCTAGCAACGTCAGGTAGCCTGCACCTTCCTGGACCTGCCTCAGCGCCTGGATGTTCGGTGTCTGCAGCAGCTCGGCGAAGACATAGGTGTTCGGAGCAGAGATGGCTTGCGTGACCAGGTCGACAGCCGCACGAGTAGAGTTTGCCGATTTGGAGAGGGCGACGAAGGGTTCGAGCCCATTGAGGGCGCGTGTTTGTTCCATCGCAGAGAAGGCAGCAACGGAGGGTATTGAGGAGTGGTAGGAGGCAAGGCGAATGGATGGAATGTCTTCTCTAGTCTTAGTCTTTTTGGTAGAGCGACTGGGGTTCCGAAGTACCTAGATGAAGAATAAAGATGTGATGTAACGCGAAGCTGCGTCGGTGTGTCGTCGACGCTCCAGCGAGGTTTAGATCATAAACGATCTTATCTTATCGGCACCGCATCTATGGGGAAACTCCTCCTTCGACAGAAAAGCCATCCTCCATTGCGGGAACTTTGTGGGTTCTTAGACTTCGTAGTAGCTAGCCAGGGGTATATAACGCCGTAAAAATGCTCACGTAAACACAGGCGCAGACAAAGGAAATCTTCGGTCCCAAATCCAGGTTCGAGCCTCCAAATAGTCATCCCATCGAAAAGCAGACCAGCAAGGCTCCAACTCCGCTCGCTCCAAATCGCTGCTAAGCGGCTCATGATTGCGACGCGAGGGCACCCTAGTTCAAGGTCTCTCCTAAGTCTCACCCAGCTCCAGCTCCTTCTCCTGATGTCCGTTCACGCTCATAAGGCCAATGTCGTCCCAAGAGGCTCCATCAAGACCGAGGGCAGCATAGTACGCACGCTGTCGCTGCAACAAATCTTGCGACACATCCTCCAGAGATGCGTCTGTGGCGCTTGTGTCGGCTCTGGTGGGTTGAGGTTGAGGCTTTCCTCCGTCCGGGTCGCGATCGCGGGCCGACAGAAGGGTCTCCCCATAAGCTGGCACGGCTGGTGTGCGAAGAGCCGCGTTCAAGCTCACAGAACGCGCAATAGTTATTGAGGGGCCACATCGTGGGCGAAGGTAGTCCGCCTTGTGGCTATGATGGAGCGGTGGCTGTGATCGAGCTGGAACGTTCTGCGAGACGCCCGAGATTCTGCTATTCTGCTGAAGCGATCAGCCTTATATCCTTCAGGCGCAGCACGACGCCACGAACATATGTATGGCCTCTCAAGCTCGATTTACTCACCTGAAAGGTCCCAGGTGGATTCGTACCGTTCTTCGCTACTATGTCTCTGAGCAGCAAAGTTTGAGGTGCAGCAAGAGCCAGTCTCCCAGATTCACCCGATCCCAACCTTGGGGCTTGGGGAAAGCATGTCACGTGCGGATGGTTGTTTGAGAGCTTTTCGAACTCTCGCTGTGAGTGCATAGTTCGTATCCATCGGGAATGGTTGTACAGGCGGCGTCTCCAACGAAGCTCTTCCCCATCCATAGACTCAGATCTAGCCGTGTTCTTGTCGAACCCGTGATTTCCAGACCTATGAAGTTCGCCAGGTGGCGCAGAACCAGTCAAGTCCAGTCTCGCGATCTTTGCACACGGCTCTACGATCGAGTGAGAAATGTCTTCTGTGGGCCGCTTGGGTGCAGGCTTGGCTTGTGGCTCAGCAACAGTGCGACGTACGCTCATACGCTTGAGCCGCTGTTTGTTCCTGTCCTGATGTCCACGTCTGTCTAGCATCTCCTCATCATGTCTGAAGGTGTTGGTTGAACACAAATCGCCAAAGAGGGTTTCCATGCTGACTTCGAAAGACCAATGATGTTCGTCTACCGTACATGGGTAGACGTCTTTCGGTTTGAACGCTCCGACCAACATGCGGAGTTCGTCGTAAGAAGAGTGTCTCGAGTATGGGAAAGTCTTGTCTTCTATGTTAGCACGTGAGAATGGATCACATGCCCCTGATGAGCAACTCAGTGCTGATAAGCTTCGCACCAGCGCAGGGAAGTTGAAGGAACTTTGAACATACTATCTGGCGTGGTAAGTTCTTTGTTGAATGCTTTGGCACTTCCAACTCTCTCTGGCAATGTTTGCCAACCACCGTTGATGAGCCCGTCTTCTTCGCGTCCCTGGCAGCATCCAACAGGAGGCCAGCGAGGACCTCCAGCGGGAGTTCGTCAAGAAGCAGCTTGCATTCGGCTGCCTGGTCTCTGGGATGCACACCATCCCTATCATTCAGAGTCGTAGTGTCAAGCTTGATGTTTCTCTGGCCCGCCGCACCTTGCAGCAGCCCCAGCACTGTTGCAGTGCTAACCGAGTTATTCAGACGCTCAGCAACGAAATCCATGAGCTGTTCCACAGCATTGAGATCGCTAATTTCGAGCTCGGGCATTTGACTCAGGTCGCCTTTGCCGCCTCCAGCACCGAGCTCTGGTAGCTCCACCCCGTTGTCCAAACGCGATATGATAGGCGTGATTCTAACGCAGTCGTGGCTATGGACCCTGCAAGGCGTGCCCCTTTCGCAGCTGTGCAGTCGTCCTGATGCATCACTCGTCAAGCATCCTGCTTGATAGTGGTTTCCAACATCGCTGCCGCACAGAGCCGGCACCTCTCGAGACGGGAATCTGCTATCAATGCCGGACAAGGACTTGTAGAGACTGCGTCTGTATCTGTCGAGATGCACGCGTGTATCTAAGAACGCTGCAAGCGCCACCCAGACGTCCTCATAGCCGAACGTCCACGAGTCTATGTAGAAAACCGTTTCTTCTGGATACTGCGATACTTTGTCGAGCACTTCTCTCAGACCGTCTGCCTTTGATGGAAAGCTCCTGTAATGTGCCGAGTGCGACGCGTAGGTGGTGTCAAGATAGACTGTGTCTAAGCGCTGCGATCCTTTGGTGTAAGGAATGAGGATGGGATTTCGTATCAATGAATCAACCCACCAGGCTTCGGAGCGGATATCACCGGTGTAGAGAATGGCTTTTCTGTCACCTTGAATCAGGAACATGATCGCTCCGGTGCAGTGATTCGCATCGAACAACGTAACGCGAATGGATTTTCCAGGAGACAACTCGATCAAAGTAGGAGTCTCGAGTGGGATCGCCTTCAGTACATTCTTCAGAGATCTGTACGTCTGCTTTCGTGACTCGAGTATGCCCTTAGCAAAGTTCATACGATGAGGATACTTTTCAAGACGAAGCAGGAGCTACGCGAGAGTCAGCTATTGTCCCACATCTTGATCGATTTTGCAGCCACATGACGTCTCCGGTAGTTGCACATTCACGTCCTGAAAGCTTTCCAGGCTTAAATTCAACATGCGGGTAAATTCTCACCTCACGCGTACCCGAAGAACAATAGACAAAGGGCGATTTGAGCGATTCCAAGCCCTGGAGATGATCGCTATGCACATGGCTCAGGAAACAAGCCAGTGGTGGAGTTGGACCTGTCCCTGCTCGGAAGTAGTCAATCCTGATCTGAGGGAACTCTGCCTGAATGTCAGTGAGGGTATTGAGAGTAAAACCGACAAGACTAACCCTTCACTACCCCCTTGAAAGTTGACATGTTGACTGTGGGGTAACATTCAGCTGTGTTATTCTACATTTAAGCTTCCAAATGCAAACAGTAAGTCCAGGCGAACGATGTCATGGGGGCCAGCGAACGCGATACGCGGTATCGATGCGCAGTCAGCTGACTTACAGATACGGCGGTTTGCAATACCGTGTGCAAGACCCTCAAACCCCACGTACTGTAGACCACCGCTGTATAACACAATGTTATTGCCGTTACCACAACCAACATAGTGCTACGGTGAACTATACTATTCCTAATGTACCTTTTAGATACTGAAAGGGAAGTCTTATCCTTCTACTTTAGTAGTAGCTCGAATGAGGCTTTTTACTGCTCTCTCACTGCAGCTGTTCCGGCCGAGTCACTTTCTAAATATCTTGTCCTCTAATGCTATCTAACTGCAGTTACATACCTCCATGGCCCCTTGCTAACCCCTGCACTCAAGAGTCACAGCCGCGGGACTTTGCCCTCAGTGTCCCATAGCCAGCCAGACGCCGACATAGATGCACCGTTTCCTCCACCCAGCCCAGCCCAGCACCCAAAACAGCGTACGCCACACCACCCAGGATTCCACCGTCGCGGCGCCACAGCAGCGTGAGAAGCAAGAACGCCGCAAGCCAAGCACGTCAGCTACTCACCTCGACTCAAACCCACTCCAACCAATCTAACCAATCTCCATACCCTCGTCCTCATCGCCTTCCGCCTCCGCCTCGTCCTCGCCAACCCCACCACTCAGATCCCGCACGCCCCTCTTCCTACCCTCACGTCCCTGCCCACCCCCCACACCACCAACACCAAACCGTCCCCCGCCCAGGCCACCCACTGCTTCTAGCTCATCGCCGCCCACCACGCGGCCATCGCGGTCGATCTCCTCGCACAGCTCAAGGAACGCTCTGCGCCGCAGATTTCTGAACCCCTGGGTCCTGACGACGCGGCCCCAATGCGTCATGCAGAAGGCGGCCGCGCGGCGCTTGAGCCACTCCTCGCCCGCCGTGCCCGCGCGCTCCCACACGCACGCCGCGTGCTCCACGTCGAGCTCCTTACCAAGGCGGTTGACGCACAGGATCTTGAGGCGCGGCATGTCGTATATGTTGCTCATGACGAGCATGCCGGCGACGTCTTCGAGGCTAGGACCTGTGGTGCCGCCGGTGGTGCTGTTGGGGTTGGACGCGATCGAGTCTGTGTATAGGTAGTAGAGGAAAGCGCGCACGGCGGCGTAGGGCTCCGGGATGTGCATGCGCTTGGTGTGGAATTCGGACATTTGCGCCGAGTAGAGGCGCGAAAAGTGCGGCCAGCGCGCTTGTAGGATCAGCTTGTGCACGTGAATCGGCCGGGAGGCGTTGGCTGGCTGCTGTTGTTGCTGCTGTTGGTCGGAGGAGGCGGAGGGGGCTGTGCTGGAGTGCTCGTCGTCCGAGAGATCCATTTCGTCTTCACGCTCGCCGGTGATGATAAAATCGGCGCTGCTACCGGATTCGAGAGGCTGATCGAAGGTTCTGGCGAGGTCCGCGCCGATGGCTGTGAGGTGTGATGTGGCGTGCGTGTCTGATGCTGGCACCTTAGCTTGTTCGGAGTGCGACTCCAAGGTTAGACTGTTGCCGAGCAGACCCAGTTTTCGAAGGTCGATGGGCAGGACATCGCTTAGGTATTCCTCCGAATTGGGGTTGCCGCCGTTTGCGGGCGGTTCCGTCGGACAACCGAGTAGCCAAGCCTGGGTTCCGTCTTCGTTCATGGCGCAGTAGTGCCAACGATAGCTTGGGTTGAAGAGGTCTTTGCCGTCCGCTAATTTCGACCACCGCAAAGTGTCGAGATCCAAAGCTGACAGGCTTGTTTCGAAAGAGGAGATGACGCTTGCTGGTGTGACAAAGTCTAGTAAACATCCGGACGAGAAGACGTGGAAGTGGGTTCCCAGAGCCTGTGTTGGGAGATCTGGGCTGGAAATGAACTTCAGAGAAGATATAGAGCCCGGTGCGACGGGGGGATTCCGGTTGATCATGTGGGATGGCGGGTTCACTTGAACGCTGCTGGAGTTCGCGGCGTACCCCGTGGAGCCTGTAGTAGGTTGGACTGTCTGGCTTGAGGAGTAACCCTGATATCGAGAGGACGAGTATGCTCGGTCCTCTGGGCCATAGGTTGAGCCTGCTTCGAAAGCTGGACTGTTCCTAAAATCCAACCACCACACCTCACTCGTGCGCTCCATGTCTTCCCCCAAACCACCAAACACCCATATTTTCCCTCCCCAGACCCAGCTCGAATGGTCGTATCGCGGAACAAATCTCCAAGTTCGTGACCAGGTCCAGGTCTTGAGATCCAGATAACACACGTCGTCCAGGACGTAGCTGTCGTGTCCGGTCATTCCGCCTAGAACAAAGAGCTTGTTATCATGGATGACCGCTGAGTGTCGTGCTCTCCCTCGCGGCGCAGGTCCGTTGAGCTCTGGCTGCGTCCAGTGGGCAGTCTTCAGATCGAAGATAATAACATCTGACAGGTATGCTCGGTGCTCGTTCTCTCCGCCATACACTAGTAGCTTGTCACCTTCCCAAAGATTTGCCGTATGTCCTAAAACATGCTTAGCAATGGTAGATCGAAGAGATCTCGTTGATCCTCTCACCCATTCGCACTCCAGGGATATCTCCATAGTTATCCACAAGACTCCACTGCCGCGCTACTAAGTTGAGCTTGAGGACGTGGTTGTAAACTGCGAGACCTCATCAGCTTGCCGTCCAACTCCCAGTCCTCTGTGACTGCCGGGACAAACCTTCGTCCGTGTATTGATCAAACCCTCCAAAGGCATAGATCTGATCGTTTCCGACGTAGGTGACGGAGGCATTGACGAGACAAGCGGGTTTCTGGCCAACAGTGGTGATGATCTTGGGAGTGTAGTTGTCTTGGCTGCGTTTGCGAGAGCTCTTGACCGGGCTGCCGGACATAACGTAAGTGTTGTTCGAGCCGGAGGAGATCCTGGAGGAAGCCGAAGCGTACGAAGAGCCAGACGGAGGTTGGGGGGAGTTGGAGGGTAGATGGAGGCCGGGTGTAGACAGTGTAGCCATTGGTTGTGGCGGGTGCGTTACTTGGTGATGTTCAAGACATGGAGATATCGGTGGTGGTTGGTGGTGGTGATGCTGAAGCAGGCGCTGGCTCCGACGAAGAAGTGGAAGGAAGAAGGTTTGTCCATTGATGTCTCACTCTCCCGTCGGACGCCGGAGAGCGGAGCCCACGTCGCCGTGCTTGGCGGCATCTGGCAGCCGTAAGGGCGGTCGCTGTTCTGCCGGTCGCCCTCCCAACGCTAGCGCTGTTTACGGCAGAGTCAAAAGAGTACATCTCGAGGCTCAATTCCACCTCTTTCT
>NAJN01000235.1:5763-22654 GCA_005059845.1 Cryomyces minteri
CTGGACTGAGCTCTGGCAGAGAATAGAAAGTGAGAGTATTGTTACAGAGAATACTTGCTTTGTTGACTTTGGGCAGTAGAAGAATCTGCTGTACACCAGAGTTGGGCACATCGGACACTGGTTGCTGATTGAAAGCAGGTTCAAGTCTAGAGGCCAGAATGAAAGTCGGCTGGCCTGATGGATCATCTTGATCTGCTGGTATTGATACGAAATGTAGCAATTCAGCAGCCGAAGTGCCTATGTATAGATTGTCATCTGAGTCTTTGGTGTTAGTAAAGCTTGGGACAGTATGGAAGGAATGTCAACCTAGCTGTGACGAGGGTTACTGACTCCAGAACTCCACGCAAGTAATGTACGTATCTGCTGCCTGTCCATCCGCAGAGAGTGGCACATTGTCGACCAGGCGCCGCAAGATGTACGAGCAGCTCAGAAGCTCCAACTCCTTCTTTCTTTGGGATGCCAAAGGCTCGGACTGAACTTCCATACTGGCCTGCTCGTATTGCACGTCATTTTATAGCCTGGCAAAGGTCCGATGTGAACATGTTCGAGTCAGCGGCTGCTGTTTTGGGGAGTTTAGACGCTGTCCGGGCGATTTTCGGCTTTCTGTTCCAGGGTCAACTTACTCACGGAGCCGTGTTCTGACAAAGGTGGCATCTCCTTGTACAATTCCAAACGACTCGACCACTTTCTTTGCAGTGCCACCAAGCATCTGTTGAGCCGGGAAGGGAGGAGGCTTGTACAGGTCTCTTGTACGCAACCGGACCTCAAGCTTGGTAGGGAGTCTCACGGAGCTACTTTGGCTGGACAGCCACCATGTCTACAGACTACAACTACGACGAGCAGGCAAGGGCTTACTGCATCCAAGTTCTCTGTGTACTGCTAACTCTCCCAGGGTCAATTCTTCCCGTACTTTGTCCTCACCATCACAGGCCTTGTAGTCGTTCCTATCACATACTCTCTGCTCAAGCCCAGCAAAGGTCCGTTGCGCGCACCCTTGAAGAACGAAGCCACCATCTGACTGCCCTCTAGCGCTCGAGAACACAGCACCCAGGATACAGTCGGACTTCAAGCCGGAACATGCAGACCTGATCGAGGGGCAGAGGAGGAAGCAGAAGAAGCGGGAGCGCAAACTGAAGCGCATGATCTTTACTCTAGGAGGATGGCTCCTTATGTCGTACATGGTCTACCTCATGGCGGTCACGGCAAGGACAGCGCCGAAGATATGGAACCCATACGAGATCCTGGAGATATCTATGTCTGCAGGCGAGAAGGCGATCAAATCGCGATACCGAAAGCTCTCCCTTACGCAACATCCTGACAAGGTGCGACTGGACCCTTCGAAGAACATCACCGAGCAGTCCGTCAACGAGCACTGGGTGGAGATCACGAAAGCTTTCAAAGCTCTCACAGATGAAGAAATTCGGAACAACTACATCCAGTACGGGAACCCAGATGGAAAGCAGAGCATGAGCATTGGCATTGCGCTGCCAAAATTCCTTGTCCAAGCAGGCTTCGGGAAATACGTCCTCTTGGTCTACGGTTCGCTTCTAGGTGTCTTGCTACCCTACATAGTGGGCAAGTGGTGGTACGGCACTCAGCGAATGACTAAAGAGAAGATACTAGTGAGCACCGCCGGCAAACTGTTTTTGGAGTACGAAGAGAGGATGGATGACGGCAGTGTTATCAGTGCGTTGAGCTGCGGAGACGAGTACAACGAGATATACAAGGGTGAAAGAATATGGACAGGACTCGGCAAAGTTGAAGGGAAAATACTGGCAGATGGACCGTCAACGCCATTTGTTGCAGGGATATCTGTCAAAGACCGCGACAAACTCAAGGACATGGACGATGGTGTTCGAAGGAAGGTCCTAGGTCTGCTGTGGGCATATCTTGGCCGGGTAGAGCTAGACGACGATGTTCTCAACGACGGTAAGATAAACCAGTCAGTACTACAGATCGTACTGACTTTGAACCAGAGAAGTATGAGGTTGCGCCCACTGCACTCGCGCTCAATGAAGCCTTCACCTCTATCGCCCTTGCATTTGGCAACACAGCGCCCGTTCTCTCGGCATATCACACTGCGCAGAACATCACGCAAGCCCTTCCGCCAAACTCCTCCCCACTCCTACAGCTCCCGCACTTCACCTCTTCCGTAGTAGCAGCAGTCAAGGGTGACGCGAAAAAGCACTTCACAGTCCAGGACTTCATGCGCATACCGGATGAACAAAGGAAGAAGGTCACGACAGCTGCCGGACTGTCAGCGGATCAATACGACCTAGCTCTGGCCGTGGCATCGCAACTGCCACACCTCCAAGTCGAGAAGGCATTCTTCAAAGTCATGGGCGAGCGCTTCATCATCCCCAACAGTCTCGTCCAGTTCGTGATCAAAGCTCGCATCATCCCTCCCGGTGCCACCAACGTGCCTGAAGTCAAGGCCGCCGACCTCGAGGACGTCGACCCCGACGAAGGCGACCTCGACGCACTCCACGGCCGCAAGAAGCAAGGCGCAGCCGACAGGCCGGTGCAGCCGCCACTCGCGCACGCCCCATACTTCGCCCGCGACCGTTCTCCACAATGGCACGTCTTCCTTGCCGACGGCAAGCAGGGCAAGATCGCCGTCCCGCCCTTCTCCTTCGCCACCTTCGACAAGCCCTTCTTCGACGCCAACGGCGGCCCGAGCTACAACGTCCAGACGCTGAAGATGCAGTTCCAGGCGCCGCCGCAGGCCGGCCGGTACACTTTCGAGATGCACCTCGTCTGCGACAGCTACGTCGGCTTCGACACGCACACGAACGTCACGCTCGTCGTCGACGAGCCGGCGCGTGCGGAGGAGATCGAGGAGGAGGACGAGATCAGCGAGCCGGATGAAGGTCGGTCCAAATAACCCATACGCAACTACCTGTTTCTATGGGACGTGCTAACGTGTTGTGCAGATACGATCGCGGGCCAGATGAACGCGCTGAAGACGGGTGGCCTCGCAGGCGCACCGGCACCGAAGAAGACGAGGAGGAAGCCCGTCGAAGCAGACGAGTCCGAGGGCAGCGACACGGAAGGCGAGGTCGGCCCGCAGAGCGAGACGGACACCGACACCGACACGGACGAGGAGTAGATCGAGCTCACCCGCTCTCAGACAGGGGCGTGCATTTCTAGGCGCTGGGTTTCGCACAGGCTTTTCCTGACGTCCGCTCCAGACGGCTTTTCACCGTCCCCCATCTTGTAGTCGCAGCTGTCAGCTCTGCACATCAACCCTGCACATCCGAACCCCGTGAGCGTCACTGCGAGAGGCGAAAAACGGGGAAAGGGGCAAGCCCACAGCCGACTCCGTCAACCTGGCTCCGTCTCCTTCCCCCGGCTCTGCGTCCCGAATCCGGCCCGCTCTTCTGCGCGTTCTCGGGGGGTTGCTCGCGGAAAGGTAGGGAGTTTGGCGATTCGCCAGCACGAGATGTAGAAGTCTGCATCACGCAAGAGCTCGCGGTTGGACGAGCTGAGAGTGTTCGCCTGCCGCCGGAGCCGCTTCCATTCGATGTGTCCATGCGCCCCTCACGGTGCCGTAGCGTTCAGCTGGGCCACTCACGCCACGCGCAGAGACAGACATGCGGAGCCAGGGCGTGGTGGGATGGGGCGTGTGTTCCCGGCCCCCCCTTTACTTGTGCAACGGCCTTGGGCAAGCGAAGTGTAGTTCAGCACACTAGATGTCTGTGTATGTAGGTCCCGTGGTCCAGCACTGGGAACGACCCTCCAAAACCCCCCATGCGCGATTCCCGCTCTCGTGGCGTTGCAGTTCGCCGCTTCGCCAGGCCGAGCTCACCTGTTTCCGTTTCGGTCGTCGGGTGCTGCGTTTCTTCGGCGACCCCGACGAAAACGACATCCTCAGACCTCATTTGCCCGGTTCACCCCCCCCCCTTCCCCCCAGTTCACAGCTACCGCCTCGCCCGTATTCTCTCCTCATAAGCCGCCCACCCCTCCTTCCGGTACCTCTCCGCCGCCCTCCTCCGATCAGGGGCATTCAGGATGCCCCTGCCCACGATGATGACGTCGCAGCCCATCTCCAGCACGACCTTGCGCGGCGTGTTGTACTGCTGGCCCAAGCCGTCACCCATTTTCTTGCCCTCCTGGCCGGGCGGCGGCAAGCTGACGCCGGGCGTCATGGTAATGAAGTTGTCGCCTTTCTCGACGTTGAGCGAGCGCTGCGCGATGAAGCCCATGACGAAGTCGCGGTGCTGGCGCGCGATTGCCACGCACTGCTCCGTGTACGCGCCAGTGAGGAGGTTGCCTTCGGAGCTCATTTCGGCGAGCAGGAGCAGCGCGCGCAGGAAGGGTGGGGGCCCGAGTCGCTCGAGAGCCGCTTCCATCGACTCAGTGCCCAGGTCGGGACTCCGCGGCGTCGGCTGCGGCGAGATGGCTTCGGTTTTGGTCGAGATGGTGGTGGACACGGACACAACACTCGGCTTCCGGCCTTGGCGCTCGGCGGGCCATGCAGTCGGGTCGTCGTCCGCGTCGGACGCGTCGGGGCTGCTGTCTTCGTCGTCGGATTCGGAGGCGCTGGAGGGTTGCGGCGTGCCTGCGCTGATTTCCGTCTCTACGCGCGTGTTGTACGCGGCTATGGCGGACTTTGCGGCTTGCTCCAGGGCGGTTACAATAGCGGGGCCCGGGAAGATGTGTGCATTCGTTATCGCGGCCCATTTCACTATGCCGAGCGGGCCGGCTGTGTATTGCTTTTGTACTGTGCCTGTAGCGCCATGACAGTCAGTTTCAGGGATCCCAGACTGCGTTTCCTTCTATGGTCGGCAAGCGATTGGTGGGAGATGGTGCATTGCTGAGATCCTCTGGATTGCCTGGGGCTTCTCCAACGTCATCTACTCACTTCCAATATCCCCGAACTTCCGGTCCTCAAACACCAAGAACTTCCTCCTCTTCGCTACATCCCCCAGCCCCTTTATTGTTCTGTCCCCAAAATCTTGAATGATGTCTGCGTGTGTTTTGAGAAGGCATATCGAATCGCCCACTTCTTCCGCTAGCTGCAGTAGCTCCGTGGTCGATGTGACATCTGCAGACACGCACAGGTTTGTGTGTTTGGTCGAGATAAGGCGGAGGAGGAATGCAGCGACGGGCGAGATGTTCGGGAGAGAGGCACGTTCTTCGTAGGAGAGAGAGACGGTGGGATGCCTTCGGGGCGGCATTGCGGAACGCGGAGGGTTGGTGTCGTGTGTATGCTCTGGAACGGTGTTGTGGTGGTTGGTCAATCCCTCGAGGGTTCCTGTACTTTTCCTCTCCCCTTATCCGAATTGGGGATTGACAATTCGAAGAAGAGGCGGTCTGAGAAGCAAGGCTCGCTGGCAGGACGCCCGGGGACAAGCTGCAGCAGGAGCAAGGAGCGGTTCACGGACAGGGCAGTCTTGTTGCTTTTGACGTCGCTGGATGCCATCCGACTCCGTACCGCGCTGCAGCAGAGCAAGGCACGACTGTAGGGAGCAGCGTAGTGTGGAACCGTGCCACATCCCTGAAGACCCCAGGCCCCAACCGGCTTGGTGCAGAGCGGGTGTGGTGAGCCGAAGCCGGCGGCGATCATGTCGAGTTCCACAACCTGAAGAGCGGAAAGGGAAAGGGCGGCCTTCAGGCGAGGACCTTGCTTCTTCCCCTCCGCTGCCGCTGCGTTGGCTGCGCTGCCGTGTCGACTGCTGTCTTGCGCCTGGCTTGCTGGCTTGTGCGAGGTGTCGTGAGGCAAGTCTTGTAGCCTGCCGTATGTAGCACCGCTGCGTTGCATCTTCCCCAAGGCGTTGCATCGGCGACTGACGGCGAGGGGCATCGGTCTGGACACATTCGATATCAATCACTCCAATGGGAGGCTTCCCCGTCAGCCTAAGCTGGCAGTTGCATGATGCACTTCAGTGTCGACGACTTTGAACCGCCGTCGCTCGAGCAACAACGCAGGAGAGCGATTCAGTATCAGGTTGTTCGTGTCGTGCCCCGTCGGAGCGTGATTAGAGGCATTCTGGGGACAGCTCGGAGCATTAACCATCCTGCAAGACGCCTCAAACGTGACTCAGTGCCAGTTCTAGATCCTCGCTTGCCCTGTTGACGGAACTAAGGCAGGGAGGTATACCTGCATATAACACTCAAGTACCCCAGCTGTTGGGCCGGCAAGGTAGACCGACCACGCAGCTGGATCCAAAGACAGAACTATGATCGACGCCTCCTGAGATAACTCCCCGGTAGTCTTCATCAAATACCACAACCACATCGAGCTGTCTTACATGTCGACAAGTCCTTTGGGGTTCTTGTCTGTCTCACAATCTTAGCAGTTCCGGGCGACGCGAACGCAGTATGCCGCCGCAAGCTCCTCGATCTCCCGAGTGCAAGCGATCACTCCGCTGCTAGACACCCAGCCGCATGGCGAGATTCGTTGCACGGATCCGACCCTGCTCCTAGGCGGAAGAAATGCTTCGTAGCCGTGCAGAGCTCACCTCCAAGTCGGACCCAAACCCACAAATCCTGGATGCACAGAAGACTCAAGCAAGAAGACCCTGCATTACTTGTGGTTGATTCGTAAAGTCTAAGGTATATGTGCAGCCACATCGAGAGCCGCGGTGCTCTCATGTCGTGAAATCCTTCTTCGGCGCATCGCCCTTCTCATCACCAGTCCCGTACTTCCTGACGTGCTCTTTGCCAGCGTTCTTGTCCGCCTCGAACTCCTTGACTTCTGGGCTGTCCATGTGCTTCATGACCTGGTCCGCTTGCCACTTCTTGAAGCTGAAGCCAATGCCCTCGTGTGAGTAGTCCTTGTCGTTCGCCTGGTCCTTGTGGTACTTGACTTGAATGAAGTCCGAGTCGACCGTGTCTGGGTCGAGAGCGAGAGAGACAAGGGCGTTGATGGTGGCTGTCTTAGGGATGATCTTGAAGGTCCAGGACTAGGATAGTGGGATCAACGGGCGTAGCTCTCTAAGGTCGCACTTATGAATTGGAGGCATACCTGCTCATTCTTGAACTGAATCAGATTGCGGTCATTCTTGATGATCTCGTAGCCTTCGTTCTTGCTGTCCTTGAATAGCTTCGGCAGAGCAAACCACTGCCCAGCCATCTTATACCGGTCGTTGGCGTAGACGAATTGATCATCGTACACGCAGTCTGGGCTGTACCTCTTCACTCGCTCGACGGTAGGCTTGCAGCTGTAGAGAGCGATGATGTCATCGATCAGCGCTTGCCTGTTCTTGTCCAGTGGGATGGACTTCGAAGGGTCGGGAGTGTAGTCGTCGCTAGTGGCAGTCTGGCGAGGCTCGAAGTTTTCTCCTGGAATTGACGACATTCTCGCTTTCTGGTCTGCTTTGTTGAGTCTAGCCGTGAGGAGTCTCCGAGGATTTGCGATTGAAGGCTTCGAGAGAGTCTTTGAGGTGCCGGTTCTGATAAGATGCGAGCGGGTTAGACAGTTCATGGATTGATCTTCTGATGACGAGCAGCGAAACGCAGATGCACTATATGTATAATGTAGTAAACAAAAAGATCCATGACGTATGCCATTTTGGTTAGGCAATGATTCATTGGGGAACGGATTCAGCGGAGCTTCGTCATATCGTGAACAGAGACTAGGGTCTCGGATCTCGGCAGTCCCAGGGCTCCTTCTAATCGCAACGACCTACACCTTCACATGTATCTCAAGTCTCTACAAAGTCGAGGGCATGAATGGCTACAGTGGTTCTTCAGCTGCAGATGAAATTCAGGAGCCGTGCTATCGTACTTCAACGTGGCTGGGGAATTACTGTTACTATGTAACGCTACGGATATTCTTTCCGAGTGGACGTCTGCCTCAGCAGTCCTGCCAAACGGACACCCTGAAGCACCAGCTCGAAACTAGGACGTCGTTGAAATAGTGATTCGTATCTCGCGTTTCTACTCGTCTTGATGTCTACTTTCAAAGACGGAGCCCATTCACTAGTCAGCTCTAGCAAGCCACTCCGCACAAGCCTCGTATAGCTTCGAGTACGCTGGGTCATAAGCCACCATGCGCTCATACAGATCATCTCCAGTGCGTTTGAGGAATTGCAGCAAGGAGACGACCACGAAGTCCGCGTACGAGACTGTCTTGCCCATGAAATACGGTCCCCCCTCCATCTTCAGCAGCTCTGCCATCTCCTCAATCGCAGGCTTCGCCGCCTCCCACGCACTATCTCCGCCCTTCTCTTTCTCGAATTGTGCAAGCGACATACCGAACCTCGCGGCTCTCGTCCTCTCGAAGTACTCCTCACTCGGCTCGTTCAGCAACTGCTTTGGGATCCTCGGCATGACGGCCCCTGCGAGAGCCATCATAGCCTTCCCAATCATCGCCTCGAGCTTGGGTAGGATGGAGGAGTCGAGGTGGAGCGAGGGAGAGGGGTGATGTTTCTCCAAGGCGTCTGCAATCTTGCGCGAGTCCATAACGTAAGTCTTCTCATCGAGGCGGACGACGGGGATCGAATAGGCGAAATTGCTGCCGGGGTCATTTGGTGGGACACCTAGGGACTTGAGAGTAGGAGCGACGTCTGGGTATTCGAGCCACTCTGTCTTGTAGTCGAGCTTCTTGTAGTTGAGCGCCATACGGGCTTTGCGCACGAAGGCGTTCTGTTAGCGCTCAGTGCTGCTAAGTGAATGGGTAGGCGTTCACATGCTTTTCCACGGGTTCAATGACCAGCAGGCGCAGTGGCCTTTGCTAGGCAAGTCGTACAGTATGATCTGAGACATGGTTTCTGCTTCTCAATGGAGGTTGAGGGGAGCCGGTTCGTCGAATAGAGCTGTACTTTCCTCTGGCAGCCCTCTCCACGCGCTTATGCATCCTTTTGCGTCACCGATTGCGTCTTCCCCACAGCGCCTCCCGACGGCAGCGCCCTGAAGCTAGGCCATGTCGGTAGCGCAAGCCAACATCCTATCTCATCCTCACCTCAAAGCCCAACATACAATGGAGACTCGACTTCGTGGGATGCTCCAACAGCTGTACACTACCGCACGGTCACAGCGGTAATTCACTACCATTACCTCCTATTTGCCATTAATCTGCCTACCGATCAATCACACGTAGTCACCGCGTGAAAGAGGTACCTAGCCTCTGCCGAGATAGTGGACCACTGCCATTCTGGCTTTCGAGAAGCGCCCAGCACCAACCCACGTCGCACTCATGTGCACAATATGTACTCGAGAGTGCTGCGACGCATGAGTTGCTTTAAGGGAAGGCTCGGGTCGTAGAGATAAGTGAGGGTAGCATGTCTGTTCTGGAATGGAGGTACACTTTGCACTTGTTGACATTGTCTATCACCTCTCATGAGGCCTCTGCTCTGCTTCTCTGGACTGTTCCATTATCAAGTCCAAACTGCAGAACAACATCCCAAAGGAAGTATATATGCCTAGAACTCTCTCATCAAAACTTGCTTTGATGCACGTCTTAGATGCATGGGCCGTTGTTCTGCCAGAGTGTCTCTCTCAAGGTTCCAGCATGAATCAGCTCTACCGAATATTCTCCTTGTCCCCTCAGGCCTCAAACTACATTTTTCGTTACAAAGTCCTTCGAATGCTTTGCTAGACATCGTTCTGAGACAATGCAGACAAAGAATCCAGTTTTGTGTTTCGTGGTGAAACGTCTCAAAGAGCAGGGAAGCTTTCTTTGTTCATACTGCGACAACGTCACGGCTTACTGAAACAAGGTGGGAGTATGTATTCCCCAACAGCTTCCAACAATGGACCATCACTCGTGTCCATACCTGCACCCGTCTGGACCTGTTGGTCATCCATCATCCACAAGTCTACAGATCTACAGATCTGGTATCAATTGCACTCACGAGCGAACAGCCGACAGAGCAGAGAACCTGCCTTACACCAACACCAGACTTTGAGAGACGCCGGTAGTCTCGTCGGATCCGGGTTCAATCTCAGATCTCCTCGCAACAGTGGGGACGTTCAGTCTACACCTTCGAAGCCCCAACAACCTTCGCACCATGTCCTCCGCCGCACTCTACGGACTCTACTCCTCGCATCCCTCCACCACCTCCACGCCACACATCCTCCACCTAACCTACGCCTCCCTCCCGCCCTCCTCCATCGCCCTCTTAACGACCCTCCTTTCCTCTTTTTCCCCGTCCTTCCTCCCAACCACGCACCCCTTAACCCGCGCCCACCGGAAACGCACACTCTGCCTCATCGCAGCTCTTCCCACCTACCTCACCGTCCCCGCACTCCCACCAATGACACTGCCCTTCCGCCTCCTCACAAGTAGCAGCAGCAGCAGTACCAGTAGACGCCTCTGCACGCTGCACGCACGTCTGAACCCGCACCTCATAGCCAGCATCTTGCACTTCATCGAAAAGGAAGGCCGCCACCACGTCCCGCGTACGTTCCACCCGCTACGCGCCGCCGGGCTGCTGTCGCCCACGCTCTGCGCCATCCTCGTGACGTGCGACTCCCTCGACGCCCTGCTTTCGTGCCTTCGGAGCACGCCAGCGGGGAAGTGCGCGGTGTGTGAGCTTGCGGCGATTGGAGGCGAGACGGAGCTGTGCGTTGCGCTGGGCGCGGCGATGCTGGGGAGGATGAGGGAGGAGGCAGCGGAGGACAGTAGAAGAGTCGGGTGGATGGAGGGGTGGGTCGGGTGCGTGAGAGACGGGGAGGGAGAGGAGGCAAGGAGGGAGCGGGTTGGGAGGATGAGGGCGTGGGGGTGGGGCCTGAGGGGGGCGAGGAAGGCTGCCGAGATGGAGAGGAGGAGACGTGGAGGGGACGACATAGTGGTGAGTGCTCTGGACGCAGACGCGGACGACGGCGCTCGTGCTGACGACCACCAGAACGAGGAAGACCAGCACGGCCTTGACGGCGACGGATACGAGATGATCGAGATCGGCTACTCGCCTCCCATGCCCTCCAGCCACGACCGCTTCGCCAGCACCAGCACCGGCATCGAGCCCCACTCCTCTTCCAACACAACCACGCCTCCAAACGCCAGCTCTTCCCCGAAACCCCCTGCCGCGACCTCCCACGCCTCATCCTGCCCTCCGCCTTGCCGCACCATCAGGCCCTACTCGCGCAGCAGCAAGAACGACGACATCATCGACGCCTACCGCGCCACCCTGCTCAACCGCGTCTCGGCCATGCGGCCGCCGCGCGGTGGATGGAACGGGTTTGCCATGTCTGGGATCCAGACGTCGGCGCAGACCTCTGCATCGGACTTTCCGAGGAAGGGTGACAAGGGGGGTGCCAGCCATGAAGAGGAGAAAGAGCAGCAGGGCGGATGGATCTAACCCGCATTTCCGTCCTGCCTTCTTGCGAGTTGTGAAGGGGGGTCGTGTAGCCGAGGTTCCGTGTTCGATGTCCGGTGTGATGGACCGCCAATGTCCTGGTTCGAGTATCTGCGCGCTCGAGACGATGGAGCGACGTTCGCATGAGATGTTCAGGGGTGGCAGCAGATGTTGCGATCGAAGGCCTGGTGAAGGGACCTCTGACAATCGAGAGACATGTTCCCAGTGGGCCGCGACGAAGTACGGAGATTGAAAACGTGCCTGCAATCGAGCGCGTGTGCCGTTGTGTTCTACGGAGAATGTGACAATTAACTCTTGCTCTGCCGCATACATGAACCACCCACCTTTAGAACCGTAACTCGTAGCCCGTAACCCGTGACCCGTAACACCGCCACTATACGCCAAACACCTTCCTATCACCCCTCCCCCCCCCTTCTCCCCCAACATCACGCGAACCCCCCTCTCTTCTCCCGCCCCCCAGCCCGCGATGCCTCTCCCTCTTACAGCCAGTCCGATCCCCCGCGTCACCGCAGCAGCTCCAGGTAAAGTGCTCCGGGAACTCGAGCTGCAAGTCGTCGATGGGCCCGTGGCAGTCCTCGCCGTGGTCGGCCCAGTCGTAGCGGGCCTCGTCGACTCGCAGCTCCAATCTGCCGTTTGAGGCTGCGCGGCCGGAGGGGGCCGCGAGGGCGGAGATGCTGGGGAGATGGACGTGTGAGGGCGCCGGGGTGCTGGTCTTGTCAGGCACGGTCGCGGGCGTGGATGGAAGGGGGACAGTGTGGGGACGGCGATTGGGTGAGATGTCGTGGATGTCGATGTCGATGTCGATGTCGATGTTGATATTTAAAAGATTGGCCGTGCAGCGACGCGGGACAGTTGGGCAGTGCGATTGCGCAGATGGCGGTATGTCCGTTGTGGGGTTTCGTTTGGAGAGTTTGGCAGATGAAGTCGAGGGCAAGGGTGTTGCGGATGTGCTGCTCGAACCCTTCCGCCCATACAATCAGAGCACGCATCGACGAGCAAGCAATCGCCAGCGCGATCGCAACAAGTCTCTGACAGAAAAAAGGTGCTCGAAGTCTGATTGATCGTAACTGGTATGCCTATCCCATCCTGAACCCTCATGTGCACAGCTACACACCCATATCGTCACCCGCTGTCCAGCATACAGATCCGCTCGTGTTCATCTCCGGCACACGGAATCGAGGAGCAGTAGAAACAACGAAACGTGATGGAGCTCCCGAACGCCCCCAGTTCCCCGCACGCGCCATGCTGCTCCAACGCTCGCAGGTAAATCGCTCAGTGAAGTACTTCCAGATCGGTACAGAGATCGAGGCGATAGCGAGCGACCCGCTCCGTCATCGCGAAGGGTTGGACATCGGTGAGCAAGGACAAAGGCATAAGAACAGAGATCTAGGGTATTAGGGCAGTAAAGAAGGAAAACCAGTCTAGGTTGGGATCGCTGAAGCGCTGGACGGAAGAAGCGATGTGCGAAGCTGTTACGCCGCGAGTCGCGAGTCATTAGTCGTGAAGAAGCGTCTGGAAGCTGCGTGAAGAAGGCGACAGGAAGCGCTGGACGGAAGAAGCGATGTGCGAAGCTGTTACGCCGCGAGTCGCGAGTCATTAGTCGTGAAGAAGCGTCTGGAAGCTGCGTGAAGAAGGCGACAGTGAAGGGCGCGAAAAGGGTTCGAGACTTCGACCTGGATGTCCCGGAGAGCGGCCCCGGTGGGCAACAACATGGAAAGTTGTCTTCTCCGTGTCTCATTGTGGTGGACTTCCAAGTGGTCCACAGAAAGGTGTTGCAGGTCAAGACAATGTTGGTGATGTCGTGGGTGAAAATCCTGTCTCTCAGAAAGTGCTCCAGTTCCAGTCCTTGGGTACGCTGGCGGCCACACTGCCGACCCTCATGCCATCGGGGCCCATGACACCAGCCATAGCAGAACGAGAGTTGCCGGTGTTGAGCGCAGGAGTAGCAGTTTCGTCGGTATTGTTAGAAGCATAGCTATTGCTGCGGCTGTGACGAGCGCTGGACCAGGCTCGGAAGTCGCTGAAGCAGCTCTCACAGGCGCGTTGCCAGTTGCCTTCGGGGTGGAAGCGGGCGTGCTGGTCTAGTGGCACGCTGTAAAGGGAGTGTGTGGAGCAGAAGATGTTGCCGCAGCGGCGGCAGTGGTGTCGACGGACGGTGAACGAGAAGCTGCGGTCACACGCTGAGTCGGAGCAGTCGATGGCGGAACTGTCTGGCTGTCGAAGATGTTAGCTAGGGGACTCGGGAAATTCGAGCCAAAAGATGCAACGTTGCAATCAAGCGTGTGTGTGGAACTCTCATGTCGTGCACACTCGAGACTAGCGTCGTACAGGAACGTCCGTATAATGGAATGCAAAAATGGTGCGACATTGCGACATGTTGCCAAGTCTGCATAAAGACGGCGTTATGCAGACACCCAATCGATAGAACGGACACGACTTCAGACTGCCCATTTTCCCTGGCAAACGCCCTGTTTTTGACGACAATAGCAAATGTGCGTTTCCACTACTCGCCCGATTTGCTGTACGGCCACCGGTAACTTCTCATGAAGCTGGCTCAACGCCAACCCTCGAAGTCGGGGTGAACACGAAGAACGGAATGAACTTTCCCAACCACGGAACATCATGAGTGCACAACCTTCTCTGGTCGTGCAGAAGAGATCCAAACACGCGGAGATTTTGACGCACAGAGCTGATGCAGGAGGAACATGATCTATCAAAATCGACATACCTTCCAGTGGTTCTTCGTGGTCGCGCCTGACACTTTTCCCAAAGCCTCATCGTTCCACTCGTCGCTCACGACTCTGCTGATGCCAGAGCTCACACTCGTGTTCGTCATCCTCCTGTTGATGCCGTCCATTCCTCTCATCGAACTCTTTCCTTCGAAGCTGTTCTGAGCGCTCGCTGGCGGCGTCATGGGATATGGGCGAGTGGGTTTCTCCGTCGGTCGAAGCACGGCTGGAACGTAGAGAGGTGACTTTGGCTGACGCAGCTGCCGCGAGAGATGAGGCGCGTTGTAAAAAGACTTGTGCGGAGATGTCGGGGATATGTTTGCGGAGTTCGAGGGTGTCGCGTGTGCGGAAGAAAGAGGACTGTACTGATGGTATGGATCCGCAGGCTGAGCAAAGGTCGGCGGGATCGCGAACGAGGTCGCCATGTTGAACGGAAGCAATCTGGATACGGGTGGCGCGCTACTCGACACAGACGTGGGTACGCTGGCGCGAGAAGGTGAGAGATGGGCGGAAGAAAGATGTCACTGAAGATGGCGAAGACGGGTGTTGAAGAGATGGATCTCGCCCGTGGAAGTTCAGGAGCTCCTGAGCATGGCACGACAGAGGAACAGGCGGTCTGCAAGCCCTCTGATCGAAAGGGATGAAGATTGTCGCAAGAGTGACGGGCGTTGAGATAAGGACGGCCTCGTCGAATGCAGGTCGCGCCACCAACGGGGTGAGAGAAGTGAGAGGCAGGAGACGATGGTGATGAAGAGAGGAGGACGGTACAGCATCTACGACGCTGGTGGGAGGCAATGGTCCTAAAGGCGCCCTCTCCCTCTCTCCCTCTTTCCTTCTGCCTCTCTCTCTCTCGCGCTCTCACGCTTTCACATCGACGGTCGTCGGCTACAGCATCCCTGGGCCAAACAGACTTTCCCAGCGCGCCATCGTGGGGTGGGTCTTCCACACCACACACCACACACTACCCAAGGTATCCGAGATTGCCAGGGTCTGCAGAGCCCATCAGGCAGGAGCTCGCACGAGTACTAGCATGACAACAGCGCCGGTCATCTCGGGAAGAGCGCCGCTAGACGAACGCTAACCCTCTTCTGCTTACCTTATCGTCGGGCTCCCATTGGCCAGTGGTTCGACTGGGTCGCTTTCATTCGCGTAAAACGTGACATCCCCGGTTTCTGTTCACGTTGGTCGTCTGTTGCTTGCGTCGATCGGTAGTGCTGTTGAACCGGGCTCCACAGCGGCCGTGTACCGATACCCTGTCGCATCGACGACTTGTGCTCTACGGAACATCCTCGGAACCCTCGACGAGCGTTGTCCAGCGAGACTTTCCGCTAGGGACCCGGCGCCTCGTGCATCAAGGTAAGGTGGGTTTGACAGGTACGCCAAGGCGGCGCCGCCATCGTCTGCCCGCGCGCGATGGGGCTCTTCTTGCCTTCTCGAACGTCTCGCCCACTGCCGGCAGCCTCCGACTGCTTTACCTTGCCTAGGTACATCAACTTGCGTACGGCACCGTCGAGTACCTCCACAATTGTGCCGGCGCTGAGTGCCTTCGCCTTCTCTAGGCCTCATCTCCAGCGAACTACCGGCGTCTGCGCCCTTGTCGCAACTGCCAGCCTCAAGCGTCTCGTGCCGCGGCACCTCCCCTGCATCTCGTGGCCCCGTCGGACGTCGAGTTGATACCGCATAAAACTGCCCGTTAGAGTGTTGGAGGGCTCTCCACGCGGACGACGAGTAGCGAAGGCGAGCACCGAGTACTGACAGTATCGATACCCGCAGAAACCTGAAGGCGAGAAGAGCTGTGTGAGGTGCGTCTGTATTAGGACCCTTGAACGCGACTGCTGCTGGGGCCTCGAGGAGAACCTCCTCGCTGTTCGCGCTGTACCGTTCGACTGTAGGCGCTTCATCTCCCCACACTCCCGGTGCGGCGCTACCGGTCACCTCTAGATCCCCTTGGTTCTGCGTGTCGTTCCAAATACCACCTCACATGACACGAAATGGCACGACCGCAGCCCCATATAGTCATGCAGACGGCCAGTCCACTGCCTCCGCTACCAGACCAAGACCCTCTTACTCCAACTCAATGGGTCACGTTGCTCGCGGTCGCTGACACTGTCGTCCCCTCGATCCAATCCGCAAGCACTGCGCGCCCTCTTCAGCATCTCGCCATCGCGGACAATGGCTTCTCCACCATTCTCAGCGGGCTCCAGGCCACAATGGGTCCCCACGTGGACCAAGACCTGGCAAGAGGTTACCTGGCAGAGACTCCATCGTCTAACCAAGAGTTTAGAGATAGCCTCTTTCGTTTGTTTGGGACGTACCTTGATGGCGATGTGATGAAAGGGTTTCGGCTGATCCTGACTGCTTTGGGGTAAACAGTGGTGGTCTTTCGTTGTCGGAGTCGTAGGCTGACTATTCGTCAGTACTCGCGCGGGCTCACTGCTCATCACCGGCTATACTAGACCCTTTCACGCACAATCTGTAGAAGTGCGTCAGGTCATACTCAGGGGTTGGGCGACTGCTCACCTTCCCATCCTGCGCCAGCTGCACAGGTCGATGACCAGCTTGATAAAGTTGTACTGGGCCAGGACGAGTCCCACCCTAGGGCAAGTATTGAGTTATCCGAAGACGCCGGTACATGGAAAGCCTGGGAAAGGGTTCCCATTCCTGTTCCTGCAGTTTCCCTCTTTGGCCATTGAAGAGCTCGACACAGTCGATGCAGACGTCGTTGTTGTTGGATCTGGTTGTGGAGGAGCAGTGGCTGCGAAAAATCTTGCCGAAGCTGGTCTCAAAGTCATAGTGGTAGACAAGAGTTATCATTGGGCACCCGAGCATCTGCCGATGAGCGAAAACAACGCTGCAGTTCATCTGTTCATGAATGGCGGCGCTATACTAAGTGACGAT
>NAJN01000236.1:0-29413 GCA_005059845.1 Cryomyces minteri
GAGAGAGAGAGAGAGAGAGAGAGAGAGAGTAGAGGTACTTGCGTGAGCAGATCTGGAATAACGTCGAACATGATGGCCGAGGCTCTGTAGAGGGAGGAGAGGAAGTAAGATGTTTCGACGAGCCAGGGAGGTGCCTTGTGTCTCTGGAGCTAGCAGCGGTGGACCCGATGTACGCGACCGGGAGCTTCACACAGGCCCTTGCATGCACCTTGAGCGCTTGAGTGATAACGCACGGCGACGACGGAGGGGTGTTGGCTGCACTACTGTACCAGACTGTGAGTGATTGTACCGTAACCGTATGGCTTGTGTTGCTGTCCTGCACTGCATGCACTGCATGCACTGCAGCCCCCATCCCCCATCGTGGACGCGTGTGCCCCTCGTTGCACCTTCTCCGACCCCGCAGAGAGCGTCTCCGTCCGCCGACGTCCAGCATCACTACACAGTATAACACATGGACGATTGCACTTGTATGCTCGACTCAGGCGCGCGTCTACTGCTAGGAAAGGACCTGCTCAAAAGACTTCACTTGTGCAGCGTTGGTCTTTGACGCACAAGGTAGCCTTCCCAGCTCACGCCGTCCACAGCAGGAGTTTCCTCCTCCGACTTGCTGTCCTGCCAGCTACAGTACATGAAGGAGCACTAGAAAGCGTCGGTTCTCCTGGACACCGCTCGTAGCAGAATCTGCGCAAGAGACGACTGAGCAATTTGCTAAGCGACTTGTTGAAGAGGAGGGTGTCAAAGACGTTGGTGGTTTCAGCTTGGTATTCGGCCGGGTGAGGTCACCCACGAGCCGCAGGAACGACGGACTGGCTATCGTCTCGAACCGTACACCCAATGTTCAGGGGCTGACGTGGATTGCTAACAAGCCTGGTCTGGTCCATGGTCTGAGCAACTCGCACTACGGCGACCAGACGTGGCCGAAGGTGGTACGAGGCCAGCGTCTTCTGGAAGAAAGGGTCCGGGAAAGTGCAGAAGCCGACGAAGACAGGGAGTCTTTGATCCGACACCTGTTTGACTTGCTCCATACCGATACCTTACCCAGCCCCAAGAATGGGGAGGATCTAGAAGTCTACTTGAGGCAACTCCGGAACAGCATCTTTATTCCTGCCATTGGAGGCCAAGGGAATGACGACAAGCCAGGCGACAGTGTAGCTGCGGCGAACAATGCCGAACCTGTCCAAACCATCAGTGGTGTTTATGGTACGCAGAAACAAGCAGTCATTTTGGTCGACCACAACGGGGGAGTCACTTTTGTGGAGAGGACTCTCTTCGACCAGGATGGTCGTCCGGTGGCGGAAGGAAGAGGCGACAGAAAGTTCGAATTTGACATTGAAGGCTGGTCAACATGAGCACTTACACGTTGGTAGCAACACATGAGGAGTCGATTTCGCGTGGTTGCCATCAAAGACTCGCGTCCTTCGAACACATGCTCCACCTCTTCGGTGGAAACGAGCTCCATACAACTCGGCTCTTTGACTATCGATCTGCAACATGCAGTCCAAAGATCTGAACAAATGCAACTTTCAACACAACAAGCAATGAGTGAACTCGGAAGACACGCGGGCGCGGCAGTGGTATCGTATAGGAAGAAGTGAACGCCACGCTAAACCCCATTTTCTCTGCAACTGCGGACTGCAAACCCCTCGGACCCTACTCATGTATGGCTCCATCGCAACAGGACAAGCCTAGCCTTCCTTCATCTTCAAGCCCTCACCCACACTCTCCAGGCTCCCACCCTTCCCACCATACACCTCTGGTACGCTCATGCCCAGCTCGCCAACCAGCTGATCCCCGTAGCTCAAGACATTGAACTTCTTGACCGTCTCTTTGGCCAGCATAGGTCTGACGATCGCGAACATCCACTGCATGACCCGCGGCACATTGACAAAGTACTTTCGGCTCAACGTCTCCGGGTAATACTTCGTAAAGATCTCGATTGTCCGCTTCGTCGCCGCTTTCGTCTCGGCGGGCTGGAAAAGAAAGGTCACATTGAGATAGTCGTGGATCTGGATGCCCTGATAAGGGTCAGCGCCGTGGCCAAAATCCGGTATTGGGCGCGTGGCGGTAGAGAGGTGAAGGCGAGAGAGACCCAGTTCCATCAGGGCAATGCGCCAGCGCAGGAAGGCGTCGATGTCGCCGAAGGTGAGTTTGGTGTCCTTCACAGCGCCGTAGATGTTGAAGGTCGCTACATCTTCCGTGTTGACGCTGTCAGGGACGTTGGACAGCCCCATCACATAGCCTAAGCCGCGAAAGCGGGCTTGCGAGTGGACCTCGTCCCTGGCGAGCAAGGGCTGGTAGGACTTCCGCCATTTAAGGGTTTCGAGGAGTTGGGCGCGCGCTTGGGGAACGTCGTCTGAGTTTGCTCGGAGGAACTTTTGGAGGACAAGCTTCGTCTGGAAGGGTGCGTCTGAAGCCGAGCAGGACAGCTCGATGCCATAGACCTCATTGTAATCTGCCTCGTCGAGAACACCTGGCAGAATGGCGATGAACTGGGCGAGGGGATGCTCTGGGTTCAGGTCTGGCCATCTTAGTGGTGTGTTCGACGAGGCACTGGCGGTTAACTGCGTGCCGTCTGCCGTCGAATCTGTGTCTTCGTTCGCCGCAGCTGATGGATTGGAGTCTGGGGCTGAGGCATCACCATTCTCGGTCAGCCCCATCGCAGCAAGGGGTCGATGATGGGTGTGATCTTTCCAGGGTGTGTTCCAAGAGCTCATAGTTGAATACCTTAAGCTCCGAGTCCGCTATGATAAAACGATGTGTTGGTCCGTGCCATCTCCGCGGTGGCTTATCTGATCCGCAGCTTCGGCCAGGGGCGTGCAAGTCAGCCTGTTAAGCTGCAGATGCCTCATGGAAACCTAAATGCTCTTGATACAGCTACTGCAGAACTGTGAAACTACCTGCACCGGTGCCGTAACCTCTGTTCCCACATGGCCGTTGGTCATCGATCAACAGTTATCATTAAACCGTCTCCGACCACCCTTCTATTTGCTGGATCATTGCCGCCCCATACGACGACACTCGCACCGTCAACCTCCGTTCCTCTCGCGGCCGCAAATTGGGACCTGCTCCCAATACCGCGCTGCTGGTTCTCCTGCACCATCTTGCCCTCCGCGTTATAGTACCTTACCTCTGCCCACGTCGCTTCCGCCGTATGTTTCTTGATAGCCTGCCGAGTTGCGTCCTTCACGCTGGCGGCCGTCATGTTCCCGGGTTTGAGCTGAAGCGTCCAGACATCGGAGTAATTCTTTCCGTCGAAGTCACCACCGAAGAGTAGTAAATACTCACGTCCCTGGCCGGTCGTCACTGGAATGAACGCGGCGCCGGACCTCGGTGGTGGACCTTTACTTCCTTCCCAAGTAGTGTATTGCCATTCACCGTGAGTTGCGGTACTGAACCCTCTGTTCTCGCTTCTCTGGGATAACGTGTCTTTGTCCAACTCTAACCGAGCGACATGGCCCTCCTCGCCATTGTATTGATATAGGCGGTCTCCCACTATGGCCAGGGTTGTCGAACCTCTTGACCTTGGTTTGCCTCTGCTGCTTTGGCGAGCGGAAGAGCTGGATGGTCGAGGTAACTCGCTCCATGTTCTTGAGCGTATGTCGAAGATCCAAACATCGTCCGCTTCTGTATCATCTTGTCTCCTCCCTCCGCTGATGATGACCGTACCGTACGAATCTGGCGCAGGCGGTTCAGGGACGTATTTTGCGGGATCTGGTGGTTGTTGAGGTAGTGTATCGTGATCTGTTGGTTGTATGACAGTTCGAGGATTCTCGTTCGTCACGCTCGAATGGCCCTGGCGTGGACCTGGTGTGGGGATATCAATATCATCATCGGGGTCTAAGCATGACCAAATATTGAACTCTGTGTCAAACACCCAGACACGCCCGTCCTCGTTCGAAGCTCCTCCATATATGTAGATTCGATCATCCAAGACCGCAGCCGAGTGACCAGACCGTGGACTTGGTACTGGACCACCGGACGTAGATGGTCGTGCAGTCACACGTTGGTAGTCAGCTTCTGTGACGCCAGATGAAGGCAAAACTATGATGTGCATGTCATTGTCTGGATCTCTGCCTTCCAATCCTGGCCCTGATCCCGTCCCTCCAAAGAGATAGGCGCGACCTTTGACGACGCTCAAGCTGTGTCCGCTACGAGGGAGGGAGAGACCAGGAATAGGAGAGAAGGTCGCGTTGAGAGGCAGGGTAGGATCGTATATGCCTTTCGCAAAGGCTACTGCACCTTCGACGGCGGTCTCCAGAGCGTAGAGGACGCCTGCGGCTTCGGCCATAGTTGCTGGTGTGTTCCTTCTCACGCGTGTGTTGGGCGGCGATGGTGAAAACAACGGTACGTTACAAGGACGGCAAATACGACCTGAAGCTGTAGAATCAACGAACACGTTGGAGGTGAGGTAAGTAAGACGCTTGAAGATTCCATTGTTTACGGAGGACCACATGCGTATGACGTATGCGGGGATTGCTTTGAGACTCTCGTCCTGTCCGCATGGAACACGCCCTTTGTCTAGTACTGTAATCTACAGAGCAATGCTAGGCGGGTATAGTGATTGCATCAACGCCCGAAGAGCTATCAAGTCGCCTTGCCTGAGGTTCTCCTTCACCTGAACCAAGCATCTTCCAATTCTCTGCATGTGCCGTTGAAGGCCATGTGGTTCCCAGAGCCAGGTGGCCGCCATCGTGACTCGAACATCACACAAGTAAGAGAACTCTGACAAGCGCACGAAGATGGCACAAAGTTTCGGGGAACACGAAGCGACCACACGTAAGCATCCTGCGTTGTCTGTCGCAGTTTCATCCTGCCAGCAGGGCCACTCTCGTTCCCATCGACTGCATCGGCGGATCGTCAGGCACCAAGCCCTCCAACCCTATTGCTGAGTCTTCGGAGAGCCGTGAAGCCATTCGGTCAGGGATGAGCTCAGGCGTTACCGATCGACTGACCTTCGGCCTCGGAGCCAGAAGGAAGTCCTTGTTTGGTTCTGGTTCTGCGGGACTGGAGAGTTGCTCAATGACCGAATCCCTTTTGGCGCCAGTGCGGGCTTCGGATGGCAGGATCTGCTCGAATCCCATCATTGCGGCGACCTGCTCGATGCTCTTGAAATACTACGCGGGTCAAAACTGAGTCCACAACGTGCATGAAAGAGATGGAAACACTTACTCTTACGGTCTTCACCTGCAATTCCAGCGTTGCATCCTCATCTACTACAATCATGGGGTGTGGGTGCAACTGCAAGCTAGACAGCGTCCACATGTGGTTGACACCTCCTTCGATGCATTTCTGTAACGCCAATGATTTGTGTGCACCGGTGATGATGATTACCACTTCTCTTGACTGCCGCACACAGTCAGTATCTCTTTTGAAACACCCTTGCACCGAAGCTTACGTCTAAGACAGTCGCACGCCAACAGTCAACGCCATCTTCGGTACCATGTTCAAGTCGTTCCCAAAGAACCTGGAGTTGGCAATGATCGTGTCATATGCGAGCGTCTTCACTCGTGTTCTTGAGCTCAGACTTGAGCCCGGTTCGTTGAACGCAATGTGACCATCGGGTCCGATGCCACCAAGAAACAGTTCGATGCCTCCGGCTCTTTTAATCTTCTCTTCGTACGCAATACATTCCGCTTCGAGGTCCGATGCGTTGCCATTGAGGATGTTGATGTTTGCTGGGTTGACATCGACGTGGGAGAAGAAATTCTTGTACATGAAAGTGTGATAGGATTCAGGGTGCTCTCGCGGTATGCCGACATACTTGTCCTACGTCAGACTCAGCAAGGCTGTCACGACATATCCATTTCCGTTGGTGTAATGTAGAAGATGGAGACCTTGCAGGAGTCCATGGACAACGTACCATGTTAAAGGTGACCACATTCTGGAAAGAAATATCGCCAGATTTGTATCGTTGAACCAAGATTTTGTATACAATCTCTGGGCTGCTTCCAGTAGGAAGACCGAGCACAAAGGGGTTTTCTGGGGTAGGGTCGAAGGTTTTGATACGGTCTGTCTTTTTTGCTCAGTCTCCTACGTTCCATTTACATGCAACACGCAGTGCAACCATATGCTTACCGACGATGTATTCGGCTACATACTCGGATGCGGTTTGAGGGTCTTCTCTGATGATGAGTCTCCTTTCGAGGGATCAGTACAGGATGGCTACATGGCATGGAGCCGCTAGAGGGGGTGGTGGCCTACATGGCTACTAATGGCAGATGGGAATGTCTGGAACAATCTGAGAGAGGCAGGACTTGTGCGAGGGGTGTACGGCAACGTGCGGTGAGCGAGTAGCCGTTGATAAGATTTGGAGCTCTAAGTATGTATGTCTACAACACACAGCAGACCACCTAGCCCCCCTCACGCCCCACTAGGTCGTGTCTCGAAGCTCATCAAGGCGGAGTGACTCCACAGGGAGGTGTTAGTGGGCTGCGTGGACGTTGCACGCAGCCGTTGTCGTGCTGTCGTGTCACCCATGTGTTAGCTGATCACGTCTCGATCAACAACAATACCCAGTCAGGACGAGAGTCTCGTGCTGTGGTAACGGTCGTCGTGTGCTTGAGCCTGACGCTATACCACATGCACCGTCCGAAATGGTCGATTGGCCTTCCGATGTTACTCTCCGCAAGAACCGTGGCTTCGCTTCTCGTCCGGCAGGCGTGGGATGCCGGGGCGCTGTCAGGACAACACCCCAAGACAGCGACAGATACGTGCTGAGACACGCCAAGCGACGGGGGGACGACAGCAGGCTGGAGCGATGTAAGGTGGTGGTAAGATAGCAGAGTATCTTGCAAGCGCACCTCACACACGACCAAGTTACGGTAACTTGGGGGCGGGCGTCGGGAGAGCAGGCAAAGGAGAGGGTTCATGTTGCATTTGACCACCCGTTGTTCTAGCGGCATCGCGGCCGTTGCAGTCAGGCATTGGCCCCTTGCACCCTGCGCAACGCCCGCTCGCACGCACACCCTCGACAAGCCGCCTGCCTGCATGCGCCTGCGCCTGCGACCAACGAGACGCCCCCCTTTCCCGGCCCTTCGTGCAGGTCAAGGTGTCGAGCTCGCGTGGTACGTGAGGCGTGGAGAGGAGACTCAAAACAGCCTATATCGTGCGCTGTAGCCCCACTCCGCCTCTTCGGCTCGCTTTCCCGCGTCTTCTCCTCGTCTGGCACTCTCCTGTGGACAAGTACTTCTTCTGCTCGACGTCGTCTGCTCTGCGCCCATCACCTGTCATCACTCACCATCATGGCGGACGCCTTGGAGAAGACAGGCCCCCCGCACCAGGTCAGCTCGTCAGCGCACTCCCAGACGTATTCCGGCGAAGAGGCACCAGCCGTTGTCACGCGCCCCAAAGGATGGAAGTATAGGGATTTCAAGATCGGCCCAGTGTACATCCCATGGTATGCGTCGCCGCCGGCACAGCTCGTCCTGGTCGCCTTCGTCTGCTTCCTGTGCCCGGGCATGTTCAATGCCCTGGGTGGCATGGGCGGAGGTGGAAACGTCGACCCGTCTGCTGCCAACGACTCCAACACCGCGCTCTACTCCACGTTTGCTGTGATTGGATTCTTCGCCGGTACCTTCACCAACAAGCTCGGGATCAAGGTCGCACTGTCCTTCGGTGGACTTGGCTACTGTATATACGTTGCTTCGTTTCTGAGCTTCAGCCATAACCGCAACTTTGGTTTTAGCATCTTTGCAGGCGCGCTCCTCGGAGTATGCGCTGGATTGCTCTGGACCGCGCAAGGCGCCATCATGATGTCCTATCCCTCGGAGGATTCGAAGGGGAGGTACATCTCTTGGTTTTGGATGATCTTCAACTTGGGCGCTGTCATTGGAAGCTTGGTCAGTCGCGATCGCTGCATGCCGCGACTGAGTCCCGTCTGACATACGTTGTACCAGATCCCTCTTGGCCAGAACATCCACACGACGAGCGACAGCACCGTCTCCGACGGCACCTACATCGGCTTTATTGTCTTAACAGCCCTCGGGGCCGCGCTGGCATTGGCGCTCGTCGATGCGAGAGCAGTGATGCGCAAGGACGGCTCGCGTGTCATCCTCATGAAAAACCCGACCTGGAAAACCGAGATCGTAGGTCTCTGGCAAACCTTCTTCACAGACCCGTACATTCTATGCCTGTTCCCAATGTTCTTTGCCTCGAATTGGTTCTATACCTACCAGTTCAACGACGTGAACCTCGCTCAGTTCAACACCCGCACAAGAGCGCTCAACAACACGCTATACTGGTTCTCACAGATTGTTGGAGCATTCGTCTTCGGGTATGCATTGGATATCAAGAGCGTGAGGAGATCGATGCGTGCCAAGATCGCATGGGTGACCCTTTTCCTCATCACTATGGCCATCTGGGGCGGCGGATATGCATTCCAGAAACGTTACACGAGAGAACAAGTCCATGCTGGCGATGCCACACCGAAAGACACCAGCGACGACTACGTTAAGATGGACTGGACGACCTCAGGATACGTTGGGCCGATGTTCTTGTTCATGTTCTACGGCTTCTACGATGCTGCGTGGCAGACTTGCGTGTACTGGTGAGCCTTTCTTCATGTGAGGAACCAAACACCAATTCTAACGAGAAAACTCAGGTTCATGGGCGCCTTGACCAACAACGGCCGCAAACTGGCCAACTTTGCAGGCTTCTACAAGGGTATCCAATCAGCTGGGGCGGCCATTATGTGGCGCCTCGACGGGACGGGGAAGCCCTATATGGCGCTCTTCGGATCCTCATGGGGTCTGCTTGCAGGGAGTTTGATCGTAGCTCTTCCCGTCATGTTGATCAAGATCAAAGACCACGTGACTCTAGAGGAGGATCTGGAGTTCAGTGACGAGACTGTTGCCGACGTTGCTGGGACCGGAGTGACAAAGGCTGCCACGACGGAGGCAGACGTCGAGAAGACCACTGCGGTCTGATGAATTGGGTAACTGATCTCTCGGGTTGAAGCGTTTCTGGGTAGTCGATGGCTGGTTCTCTTGCTGCAGGTTAGCGAGCGTGACTGATGGTCTTGTAACAAGGGAGTTCCGAATTCAACCCTCTGTTCAAAGATGCAATCTGGAGCCGATTGAGACTTCGGCTGATCGTCCGACGGTACAGGAGGGGGGACGCAATGCCAAGGAGATACGCACAGCACAACAAGCGCTGCCAATCAAGGTACACTGTGCCACTCGCCGTTGACCTGGCTGAGCCTGCCGCCGCGTTCGTTCCATTCAAAGTCTGTGCTTGGCCACTGAGGGATTCCAGCGATCTCCTCATGTGTCACGCAATTTCTTGCCAGTTGACCAGTACTGATGTCGGACCATCCGTGGTCGTCATGCACGGGTGCTGTGAGCCTCATACCCTGACGTCTCCTGAAGCGGCAGAGCAATACAATGACGATACGAGGCTGAACCCTGGAAGAAGAGGTCTTGGCATGGAGGAGAGGCAAAGAGGTTGTGGCAGAGACTACAGTCGGCGTTGCACCGAAACATTGGTGATCCCACGGCTGAAGTCCCGTAGAAGGGCGTGTCTCACGAACCTTGGGGTTTGTGCATGTCTCCAGCCTTACGGAAGTACAACGCGAGGACTTGAGGCGGGAACGCGGGTGATCTGCTCATAGACTTCAGGAAGTAGAAGGCGATACCAGGCAAACGGCCCTTGTCGGTCGTGCATCCACGTCGGGACACTTTTGTACTCTGGTGCATCTGCCTTTGGCAGACGCGTACCAATCAACACAGAAGCACGCTCGATTCGCCCACTCTGCTTCTGTGATGATACACGAACGATCAACCGATGATGACCGAGCAAGGAGATGTGAAAAGGAAACACCTCCCGAAAGCTCAACAGAACAGCCATCACCTTCCCGAGTGCAAGAAACTACCACGCCCCAATCCTCCTCCACCCTGCCTGGGTACGGCATGTCAGCGATCGGGCACAAGCAACGTCGAGATCTACCGCTGAAGGGGCACTACTACCGCAAGTGGACCAGATGACTGGAGTACTAGTACTGACTACTTGCCACAACCCTGGTGTCGCGGAAGATGTTGTTACAGAGCTACAGGAGCTTGGTGTCTGGCGATGTTGATGCAGCGTCCGCTCGACCCTCGGGCGCTTTCACCGTGGCATTCGGGTCCCATCGGCGCTGCTGCTCATCCATCGCTGACAGGTTTTGAGCCTCGTAATCGTCCGGAGGGTGCGTCGGTCAACACGAGCTCTCAGTGGTAAGTTAGCAGGCGCAAGCAAAGCCGACGCAGAGAAGGCCGGCTGTCTCTCCGATACCACCTAGCTACCGGTTCGGGATTAGGAGGGTTACTTTGCGATGATACCATACCATCACTCTCCCCGTATCTCGAGACGTGCCTGGCCACAGAGCTGCAGTGTGCTGCAGGCCCAGACGGGCAGGCAGCCTGGCTCCTTGCGCGTTGCTGGCTGCTTGTTGCTTGCGTGCCTGCCGTGCTGCTGCACTCCCGCTCCGTCAGACCAGACCGCGGATGAAACCTGCCCTCCCTCACGCACAGCACCGACTCCGGCGATCTGTAACGCGCACCACAGCCATGCACGCCCGCCGCCCACTCCATCGGCCGGGCCAACAACGCCCCCTCTGTATATCCTGCGTGCTGCGCGATCCAGACATCTCGCAGCCATTACTGGCCTCCTGCTGAACACCCTGCTGCCCGTCTTCTACCGTGCTGCTCGGAGGCCTCTGCGTCCTGCGCGGACACTGGCCGACGCTGCTCGCGCGCCGTTCTTTCGATATTAATTGACACTTCCGCTCGCCCTCACATCTGCTTGTGTGCTCGGGATTTGGCAGTGTTTGGGTACCGCTTTAGAGATGGTCGTCATGCTTCCCTCGCTAGTCCACGCCGTGCTTCCATCCTTACCTTCACTCTCGCAGGGGACGGTACACGATGTAGTCACGAGACTCCGCGACCAGAACATGGACGAGTTCCTGCGGGAGGTCCAATGTCTTTTCGAGGCTCCTCTCCAACCTGCGAACCTCCACGCCTTGTCCGGGAAGCTGCAGCAGCAGTTCAGGCAGAAGCTCCAATCGTCCAACATATGCATGCTACCTTCTTACAACCACACGTTACCCACGGGCCACGAGCGAGGGACATACTTGGCTCTGGATGTTGGTGGCTCGACGTTTCGAGTGGCTCTGGTTGAGCTCGGCGGGAAAGAGCGAGGGAATCAGGGCATGCAGATCACGAGGATGCGTAGCTTCCGCATAGACAACGCTGAGAGGGCGTTGAAGGGACACGCCTTTTTCGACTGGATGGCGGACAGGATCCAAGATACTTTGGCCGAAGAAGACTATCAATTGAGTCACGGCACGTCCGCGCTCCCAATGGGCCTGGCTTGGTCCTTTCCAGTCGAGTACGTAGATTCTCAAAGATCATGCGAACATTCAGGTGCTAAGGGCTAGCAGGCAAACATCTATAAGGAGCGGTAAACTACTGGCAATGGGCAAAGGCTTCTGCGCCACGCACGGTGTAGCCGGACAGGATCTTGGTAGCCTCATCATGCACGCCTGCCGACGAAAGGTAAGGCAACATCGCAAAGAAAATTCTCACAAGCTCATATCCTCCAAAGAACCTCAATGTCCGCATGGATGCAATCGTGAATGATTCATCCGCCACTTTACTATCACAAGCTTACAACGACCCTTCGACGCGCCTGGCGCTGATCCTCGGTACCGGCACAAATGCCGCCATACACCTTCCCGTCTCAGTCCTTGGGAACTCCAAATTTGGAAACAGACCACAGAGCTGGTATGAGAAAGCAGATCATGTTATTGTCAACACCGAGCTGAGCATGTTCGGGAAAAACATACTACCGACTACAAGATGGGATGACTACCTCAACATTACGCATATGAACCCAGACTTCCAGCCGCTTGAACACCTCATCGGCGGACGCTACCTCGGCGAAATCGTGCGGCTCATCCTTTTAGAGGCAATCCAGACAGCAGGTCTGTTTGGCGGCGAGGTGCCAGAGCAGTTTATAAACCCATATACGTTGGATACCGGGACGATAGCAGCGATCGAGTCGTAAGTCGCTCTCCTCACCGCACCAACAAAAACCATGTGCTAAGTCTATATTCACAGCGATACCAACAATTCCTTGTCCCAGTCCAGCACAATACTCCAGAAACTTCACCCACTGCGGACGCCACCATCTCGTAGCGATATGCTCTTTGTCCGCAAAGTCTGCCAGCTGGTATCTCACCGCGCCGCAGCGTATCTCGCGACAGGAGCGCATGCGTTGTATTCGCTTCGAACAGCAGCTGAAGGGCTGAAACCAAAGGACGTAGGTCACGTGACCATCGCGTGCAACGGAACTGTCATCGAGAAATACCCCGAGTTCAGACCGCTGTGCCAGCAATATCTCGACGATCTTACGGAGCTATCAGGTGCGCCGAGGAGCTCAGTAGTGCTGGAAATGACTTTCGAATCTGCCATTTACGGAGCAGCTGTGGCGGTTTGCTGCCTCGAAGACCAATGATCACACCTTCTCGGACCCATGTTCACACTTAGGGTATCCATCCTTTATTAACGTGTTCATGAAAGGCATTACGACAGGCTTGTTTGCGCATCAACTACGGGAGGCAGTAGACTCTAGCACGGCATCTTGCACGATCTACGAACCAGCATTTGACGGCGGGTATCGGGCACGGCGTCGTGGCGCAACGGATCGAACATTTCGCAGGATCGGCCCTAATCAATCGTAAGGTGGTTTCATGGCGGCTGGCTCACAGCAACGGTTTGAAGCCTGGCCAGCTTCTGGAAGGTAGCACCAGCTTAGAAGGTCTGCGGACCCTACTTGGAGGACTAAGTTTAGTCAGACACATCCACACGTACATCCCTCTGCTTACGCTCTCTGTCGTTGTACCTCAAACAAGGCAGAGATATTGTGCGGTGGTATCACAGAGGTCCATCGAAGCGGCTACGTGCTCGCGAACTACCAGCTTCAATCTTGAACCCCGGCTGCCGAGCATTGACGAGTATATCAACTGCCGTGTGATGAAATGAAACAACTTTAACGCACTCCTTCGACGTCGAAGCAGGTGGCTGGAGGGCTGCGATGTAGCGTCGCACGAGTGGGCCTGTGGCAAGAGCATGCGGGCGCATGTGCAGGCGGAGACATCCAGCACGCTTTGAGTCCTGTGCGTGAAGCTTGGGCTCTTGAGTCGTCAGGATGACCGAAGTCACACCGTCTCAGATGCTTTCGACCAAAGCGTCTTCGCTCACCAACGCAGGACGAACAGGTTTGTAGTCTTCGAAAGACTGTAGTAGTCGATAGGACGTCCAAACGCACAGTTATATACCGCCCCCCGAACGCCTGATCAACGAATCACATAGCGCTTCGTTCGGGTATCGTGACATACAGACATAACCTGCACCAGAGTATCCAGACACAGTAGCGCCGAACCAGATGGGGTACCGAAACTTGGGGACTGAAAAGAAAAGCTGAAACGCCTTTGCATACGCGTAACAAGCAAACTGGGCGATGGGACCTGCCATCTTCGTTAGTTGGCGCTGTTGACGCTGATGTAGATCTCGGAATATCGGTGTTTGGTGACGACCAATACTCTGTAGATTGCAGTGTTGGCCGCTAAGGCATGGCGTGTTCGCCTTGATGCAAAACACCGGATCCACACGGCAGAACCTCTGTCTGTCTCTGTACATGGACGTAGACGTACGCCCCAGCTGACACATGAACGCCTGGATTTGACCATCCGAAGACGGACAGATGTGGGTTGTCGAAAACCAGACGTGGCAAACACCTGCCGTTCTGCCAAAACCCTCAGAATCGGTCCCGTACGCGTATTCCCCGGCCACAAGCTGTTCAGCCTTGATCCTCGGAGAAATACCGCTTGCTTTTGTTCTTCACTGCAGCAGCCTTCGGATCAGGCGGCAAGTTGGTATGATGTACTACGTGAGGCCTGTATACTGCATCCACTGGAGGCATCCAATCATCGAGACCTAGAGGGAAGTACTCGTACAGCAGATCGGCGCTTTCGTCCGGACTGCTGATGAGGTTCAACGAGAATGAAGGCGCCCGTGGTGCCACGTGATTCAACCTTTGAGACTTTCTGGGATTCTCGGAGGGCGAATCTAGCTTCTTCGGTTCTTCATCTGTTAGCGAGAGGTTGATGGGTGCACTTGGTGGAGGCGGTAAACTTCGTGGATTTCGAGAGAAATCAGGACTGGATTGCGCATAAGGCGCACCCGGGTAGGACATTGGATCAGCCGGGAGAGCCGTCATCGCGCCTTGCTGGCCCATTGGGAGTTTCCAGTCGAAGAAATCCGGTGATATCTGAAGCTCGCTGTGATCATATGGGTAGGATTGGACCGAGACAACGGACATTGGAGGTGCTTCGGTCTTGATCGCATTCGCTTTTGTGTTGTTGTTGTTGTTGTTGTTGTTTGGGCCGGACTCTCCCGTCGAAGTCCTTGTCGGTTGCGTTGAAAGATGCATACTCTGCCGTTTTGCAGATCCACCACCACTGAGCGGGAAGTCCTTTCGTGACTGAAAGTTTCTTGGACTTCTCCCACGTACAATTATCGGCCCCGACTGGACTTCACAGATAGGTATTCTTGCTCCTGTAGCGAGTGACGCCACTACCTTCAATCGGACTACAAAGTGTTGCTGTAGCTCTTTCCTTCGTCCGTTGTTCGCTGTTGCGATCCTGAATTGCAATCGTTTCCATGCTATCGGGAAGTCTGCGAATTCAGAATCCATCTCTTGCCCATTCATCAGATCAAGAGGGATCGATGGCGGCTCCTTCTCCGTCTTGTCCTCCACAATCGCTGTGTTGGCCGCTGGTGTCTTCCATGGCACCGATATAATTTTCACCGGGTTACCCTCCACCGACTCGGTCGCAGAGATTGATAGTTCCTGACCAAGTATCGGTATTTGCTCCCCCTGCTCGGTCATAATGTACCGTAACATACGCGGTAACGTTATGCTTCCCGTTATCTGGAATAAATTCCTTCTATAACAGGTCAACTCCGTTGGTGGGGCTAAGGCATCCCCTCCGGCCGCCCAGGGCGACTCCGCGAGAAAAAACATCCCATGAAGCTGTGCTAGTAGCGACACGGACGTCCTCCTGCAGGTGTAATCCAACAGCGCATAGTTGAACGACGGTTGAGAGAAGCTAAGGAGCTTGTTGTCACGGTCAATACTGGGGTTCTCGGATCCATTCGGGTCCTGATGTGCCGGATTTTCGTATACACTGAGACCATCGGAGAATGGATCATCGTATGTACTAGGGTATCGCTTGAGGCTTGGAGGAGGGAGAGGTGGCAAAGCGTGGTGTCCGTATATTGCATCTTCACTACTACGGAACGTAAGCGCAGCCTCGCTGGAAGTACTAGGAAGCTGCCCAACAATCAAGAGGATGGATCGCATACCCGGCAAATGTCTCTACATCGAAGCTGGAACGATGTCCTGTCATTTCAATTGGTAGTAGCGAGCCTGGGGGATGGTCGACCGTGGTTACGTTCGCAAGCGATATTGGAGTCGCTAGATACGAGGACATAGTGATGGCATCGAAGCCCTCCATTCCGGCTCACTGACCGACACCTTGGGGCGATATCGAGGAACGAAGCGGCTGCGTGCGCATGGGACAGGTCGTCGCAAGAGTCCGGAATGCTTTGTAGCCGATTCCTATCGTGAGTGGGATGGCCCTCCGCACAGTCGTATGTGCATGGACGTGGAGTCGTGAGATGCGGTGCGAAGGTGCCCTGCTGTGGCGCTTGCTCCAACTCACACGTCGGCGCAGTCGCTAGCAGTGTGTTGTACTTCCAGCGTCGGCCAGTCAAGACGAGTCTCTCCTGTGCGACTTTCGACGCTCGTCTGCGCAGCCTCAAACGGTCGCATGCATCGGCGGAGCCCTGCCCGGTGTCGACTGGACGAGCTGGGACGCGATGCAGACAGCGCTGACGAAGAAGGGCGACGATATGGCAGAATCCTTGGGCATGTTCGTCCGCCTGCACTCGACGCTCTCCACTGTGTACGCGCGGGTTGTTGTGGTATAGTAGAGGCAGCTCCGGTGGACAGAGGCCGGAGTCGTTTGCAGCGGAGAGCGGAGATGCGAGGTCCAGACAGTTCCAGCGAGAGCCACAGTGCCTGCTCGCGCAACATGTCCCGCTCCTTCACCATCTGCATACATACCGGTCGTCCCAAGCGGCATCTTCAGTTGCATGCAAACGACACACAAGCATACAATACGGGACGAAGTCGAGACCAGGAGCGAACACGTACAACGTCGGATGCCGAAGCCATCTGAACCTCGTGGGCCATGGCTAGAGGTGTCCTCGTGTCGCAAACTCAACCGCCCGGATGCTAAGATGTGTTCTCAGCTGGCCCGTAGAGCCTTCGAGCGCACCTGCAGTCGGCTTGCAAGAGTGGCTGTGCCAAGCTTGAATTCTGATGTACAAGTACCGATGTACCGGCAGTGTGTGAACAGAACGCACGACTGATGCCTCTGCAAGGAAATGCTCCAGTTTGTCCTGCAACCCATATACAAAATACCAAGCAAATCGCTGGGTACACATCTACAATTCATGAGAGCCTTCCGGGTATTCCAGAACTCCTCGTCCGTAGCCCTGTTACTCCGGAAACGGTCGATTTAGGATGGTGGAACCATCGTCCACGTTGCAGCGTCGCAGCTCACTTCCTCGAAATTGTGCAGGAGTCCGAAACCCATTGCTGACAATCCATCAAAGTTTCCGTCACCATCCATCTGTGAATATTTGTCAGCAGCTGGCAATACTAGCCTTCGTACTAGGTGCACTTACGTAGTCGAGAATGCAAGCATTGCAGCCCTGCGCCTTGATTTGTCGCATACCCAGCAGGATCAGCCCCTGGAGCAACGTAGAGTATTCGCCTACTGATGGTGAGATGACGGGTGATGAAATGCCCCCGGTAGGTTCGCCAATATCTTTCATGGCAGGTACAAACTCCGCGAGGTTCGACTGCGTGTTGTATAGCACAACTGTTCCAACCAGCGCACCGTCTTCGGGTCTCTTGGCTCGGATGATGCCACATGCGCTCGGGTCAGCGAGAGCAAGCTTATACACCTCAGCCAAACCCTGCCGGTTGCTTGTCTTGATGTGGTCGAGGATTGGGCCTGCATACTCCCAGCCGTACACCAGATCAAACTCGGCACCAGCGCTCTGCAGACTTTTGGCCATGCCGTCCGGTGGGTTCCACGTAGAGAGATTGCGGGCCACCATGCTACAGACAGCACGCGAGAGAGCAGTGTTCCAGCCCATGTTGGCGAACCACGACCGTAGACGTTTACGCTCGGCGCCATGGGCTGTAGGGATTCCGAGGAAGATGCTAGGTAGTCTAGACCCGAGCTGAAACCTCTTGATGCCCTCTCTCTGCAGCAACGTGCGGAAAGCTCTATTGTGTAGAGAGTGGCCTATTGACAATTTCCTTCTCGCAGGATCAACGAAGAGTGCTCCGATTACGCCGGTGCCGATTGATTTGAAGAAGTAGGTCGAACAGAACCCGTATAGCGCCTGTGTGCTGCTGTTTCGAACGACGAAATGAGCCTCGAGCACCTCAGGATGGCGCAAGAGGAAGGAGTTCGACGACGAGCTTGACAACTCCGAGTGCTGATTGAGCGGAGTTCCTTCCATTACAGTCTTGATCAGAGCGTCTAAAGAGTGGGCATCTCTCTCTTCGTTGAACGCCTCGACGAGCCAGTGTTGCCTCGATGCGTGCAATTTTTGGCGTTGGCTGATCGTCCCTGGTAGGGCTCCTGTAGGTGACAGTTCTCCGTAAAGCACTTTTACCAGCGAGTTGAGCGCTGTCTCTGTGAAATCGTAAGTGCAGATATACGTTCCAATCGATGGATCCATAGCAAAATCGTATGGTGAGCTGACGGAAACCACGACCAGTGGCTTCTCTCTCTTCTCTCCGCCCGCGGAATATTGCATACTGCAGATCATGGACACATGCTTGGTAAACCCGTTTTGGTAGAGGTTACGATTTGCATCGGCTGTAAGAACGATGATTGCACTAGCTCGGTTTATGAGGTTCTCGTGCACAGGACGCACACCGTTCGCAGTATACGAGGTATGTAGAACTCGGCCACTGCGTTGTCGAGCCAGCGATCTTCCCAGTTCGCGAAAGACACGCTCTCCACTCATGACTGATGCGCTACGCTCCCATACAGCCGGCTCAGGCGAGCCTTGGTTGACCGAATCGGAAAGTAGCCGTGAGGCGGCTGATGCTGCCAGTGGCTTGACGAGAGGCGTTAGCAGTAGCAACTCCTCTTCTGCCTCGATGTTATTCGACAGAGGCAAGAGCCTGTTTTTGTCTCGCACCACTGTAATGGAACTGTTATAGGCCTTCGTAGAGAGAGACGTGTGGGATGGTTGCAGAGTCGACAGGTATTTGATGCCTGGCGGGTTCAGAGCTTTTTCCCAGGAGGTGCACTTGGACTTCATCTGTAGTACTCTGCGCAATGACTGGCGAACGCGTGCCTTGGTGATCATCGAGTTCTCTATGCCCAGTTTGAAGCCACTGATAGCCTCTTGCTGGAAAGCAAAGGAGCGACACAGGAGCACGATATCACAGCCAGCGTTGACCGCCATCACCGTACCGCCACCGACGCCGATGTTGTGGCTCAGTGCCTCCATCTCAAGACACTCTGATACCACAACACCGTCGAATTTGAGGTCAGAGCGAAGTAGCCCATCGACGACCTGTTCGGAAAGACACGCGTGCATGACATCGAGACCAGCCGAAGACATGGCACAACCTCCAACCATCATCGCGTCGAGTCCATGGCTGATGGCGTTTCTGAACGGTATCAGAGCGCTGAGACTTAGCTGCTCGAGTGACTCGGTAATGATGGGTACATCCAAGGCAGATCCGAGAAACTCCAAATTGCCGTAGGAGGGGAAGTGCTTCCCCATAGTGGCGACACCAGCTTCTTTGTAGCCCTTCATGAAAGCCACTCCATAAGCTGATACCTCCTGGGGATCGTCTCCGGTCGTTCTGACGCCCAAGGGCTGGTTACGGGCGTTAGTCAAAACGTCAAGACACGGTCCCATAATCCAGTTGATTCCACACGCAGCCACCTCTTGAGCTGTTGCTTTTGCTACGTCGTAAGCCAACTCGGTTGACCCAGTGGCAGCCAGACCCATTGCACTCGGATACTGCCTGATGTAGATCTCGTCGAACAGACTGTTGACTCCGCCATTCTCCTGGTCCACACCGATAGCCAGAGGTACCGGGTGTCCAGCATCGTACGCAATCTTCTGCAGCTCGTATACGAGCTTCGTCGTCTCCTCAGCCGCTGCCCGAGAGTTAGCGAGCAAGCACGGATATCTTGCATCCCGCCTCACATTTCAGATTCTTGGCTGTCAACAGTATGGAGCCCAGATGATGATCCTGGATGAGCTGTCGTATTTGCGGAGTGACACTTGTACCATCGAAGCCCATCATGAACAGCTGTCCCAAGGTCCTGCCACGTCCATTAGTCCAAACCACGTGCCGCGCTGACAGGCCGGAGCCGCTGAGGCATCGTACTTGTCGAGGTCGTCCCAGACGGGATCCAGTGTCATCTCGTTGCCCATCTTGCGACTAGGACACTAGGTCAGGCATGCAGCCCGGGATGCGAAAGCGCGTCCGGCACTTGCGTCAGGCGTGTCTAGTACGTGGATAGTGGTGTGGCATGATGAGCGCTGTGGTCGGGCATGCTGTAACGTCGTTGTCGGGCAGATGTGGCTTGGGTTGCACCTGCACCCGACCCGACTCGACTCGACTCGACTCGACTCTCGATCGTCCCGTCGCGCAACGATGAAAGAGAGCAGCATGTTGCATCGTCCACTGCAACGCTCCCCGTCGGCTTGTAACCTTGCAGTGAGTGTGCTTCTCATGTCTCCCTTTTACTCTTCCATGACTTTGCACGCTGTCACGATGATACCTGCCACTCGACCCGTCAACGACAGCACCAGAGACAAGGCTGGTGGTCGGGCGGCCTCACTGTGCAGGAGAGGCTGCCAAGTAGATGAACGCTACACAGACCAAGGGCGGAGCACTCTCTCGTGTCTTTCGTTGCTCTAGGTTCTCTCTCTTCTCCTTGGTGCAGCCGTATATACCCTTCTACAATCAGAATGCCGTCAGCTGTTTCTCCTGAAAGGCCTCAAAGCGGTATAACAAAATTCACAAATTGTCGTCTGGTCAGAGGCGACAGTCTTGTGTACCAAGATCTATGGATCAGTGCGGTCACTGGCAAGATCCTCCGGAGCCAGGAAGCCTTCTACGAGCACCAAGCCGTTCCCGATAGAGTACTAGACCTCGGCGGCCGCATCATCTCTCCCGGCTTCATCGACGTGCAACTGAATGGCGCCTTTGGCTTTGACTTTTCGGTAGTAACAGACGATGTCACGACGTACACGAAGGGCCTCAAGCGACTGAATAGAAGCCTTGTCAAGACCGGTGTCACGTCCTATCTCCCGACTCTGACATCCCAAAAGCCCGAGGTTTATCGACAGGTCAGTGTCACACATCGACAGAAGTGGGGAAACGCATCGTCAAGAGCTGATTGCGCCTGAACAGACGCTTGCATATCTTGGCCCCTCGGGATCTCGCCGAATTGCTAACGATGGCTCCGAGTCGTTGGGTGCTCACTGCGAAGGGCCGTTCCTCAATCCTACCAAAAATGGCATACACAACTTGAATGTCTTGCAGTCAGCGCCACGAGGCTTTGATGACATCGAGGAGTGCTACGGTGCAAGCAACTTGCAGGTTATGCAAGACCTCAGTGCTGGACAGACCTCAGGGCAAACAGCTGTGAGGATGATCACTGCCGCGCCAGAAGTCGGCAAAGTACGCGCTGCGATACCAGAAATAGCGTCTCGCAACATCATCTTCTCAATCGGCCATTCAGAAGCTAACTATGAAGAAGCGTCGGCTGCTGTGGAGGCCGGCGCGACCATGGTGACACACCTGTTCAACGCAATGAGACCCCTACATCATCGTAATCCTGGGATTTTTGGCATTCTTGGCCAGGCCGATAATCACCGAAGACCATTCTTTGGCATAATCGCGGATGGAATTCACCTTCACCCAACGTCCATCAAGATCGCATGGAACGCGCATCCTGGTGGCTTCATACTTGTCACTGATGCGATGAGGCTTGTTGGATTGCCTGACGGGTTGTATGACTGGACAAACGGTGATCGTATAACGAAAAAAGGGCCGCTCCTGACTCTGGAAGGATCCAACAAGATCGCAGGAAGGTACTGGAACTTTTGTCTATCTATCTGTGCATGACGAAGACGCTAATCTATTCACAGCTCGATCTCTCTCGTCGAATGCGTGTCAAATTTCCTGACATGGTCAGGCGCATCCATACCGGCTGCTATTAAAGCAGTCACCTCTACGCCTGCAGAAATGCTTGGTCTTGGCGCCAGTAAAGGAACCCTCAACGATGAAGCAGATGCAGACCTAGTCATCCTCACAGAAACCGTGTCGAACGGTAGCAAAACACTGCACGTCGATCAGGTATGGAAGTTTGGCTCCATGGTCTACGACTGTTCGCAGGAATGACAGATTCCATGTTCCGCAAGTCGTGATTCGGCGTTGCCCTGTTTTGTGCGCAGCGAGTCGAATATCATATCTGTATTGGTAGGTCTTTTAGCGTCGTCAAATCTCTAGCATTGAAGTACGACAGCAATTCTAGAAATTCCACTTCACACAGGAGGAGGCTCGAAGCGTGTGTAGGACAGAGCGGCATGGAAACGGTGCAGAATTCGGCATCGTTAGTGTGTGTAGAACATAGGTAGATGAAATGTCAACAATGCGGTCTGTAAGTGTTTTGTGTTTCCCATGTGGAGGCGGGAGGTGGGAGTGGTTGAATGACGTCGAGCCGATGCCTCGAACAATCAAGCATCCTCCTTCACAAGAACAAGCACAAACTACGCGTTGACACCGCGACAACAGTTCAGACTTCTTCTGCGACTACGTCCGCCTTACAGTCTGCGTGGTAGCGGCTCATCCTGCGCCCATCTCCACGTTGTTCCGACCGAATTACCTCCATCGCCCCAACACTTGGCTCTCTGAGGCGCCTCTCTTTCCGCCCTAATGGACTGTTGTGCTTCCTTGTGAGCTTCAAGAACTGTCAAGGTAGTATGAGTACGGCCTTCAGGCTCGGCCGACTATGCTTTCGCCAAGGAATTCGGCGGTCAAGCCACAACACAGCATGCCGTAGTCAGCACTTCTTCTCGACAACCCGCATACATCACAATACATCCTTCTTCCAGAATGCCCGCACCTTCTTCCGAAGACCCCCGTCTCCAGCTGCGGGTGCGACGGTCCTGCTCGCGGCCCTCAGTCCTGCAGCATTCGTGCAACTGAGCGAGCAAGACACAAATGATGGCAAGACAGCTGAGCAGCACATGCTAGATGCCTCGAGGGCGGAAATTGCAGAATACGTGCCCGAGTACTTGCGTGGATCAAAAAAGATTCGGAGAGGGATATACATGTTTGTTGACACATACATCATAGAGCCAATCGCTACAGGACTCCGTTTCTTGCATCTGGTGTTCATATTCGTGCCTGTGATTGTCACGATACCAGTAATATGGCTTGGGTCACGGCAAAAGGACCGCGATAACGAGCGGAGTGGGACTCTGTGGTGGTATGGCTTCTTGGTTAGCTCCATGGAAAGGTCCGGCGCTGCATTCATCAAGGTCAGGAAGTTGTGCTCCTGCATGAAACCAAGTGCTGACTGGAACATCCACAGCTTGGACAGTGGGCGGCGTCACGATCGGATATATTTCCTGTCGAGATGTGTAGAATCATGGGTTCTTTGCACTCAAATGCACCGGCACACTCCCTGCGTGTGACTAAGAAAACGGTCGAGAAAGCATTCAGGAGACCGTTCGGCGATATATTTGAGGAGTTCCAAGAGCAGCCTTTGGGAGTAGGCGCTATTGCACAAGTCTACAAGGCCAAGCTTAAGCCCGACTTTGCTATCCCAGACGATGCACAGCCCGAGAAAAAGAGCCTTCGCCAACGAGTCAGAAAGAACGTAGACGTGGCGCTGAAGAGCACACCTCAGCGCGTACCATCGTCCTACGTCGCGATCAAAGTCCTGCATCCTAAAGTCGAAAGAATAGTCCGCCGAGACCTTCGGATCATGGGCTTCTTCGCTTCGATGATCAACGCCATTCCAACAATGGAGTGGCTGTCACTGCCAGACGAAGTTGCTCAGTTCGGTGAGATGATGCGGCTTCAGCTGGATCTCCGCATCGAGTCTGCGAATTTGACCATATTCCGCAAAAACTTCCGCAACCGAACAACGGCTTGGTTCCCGTACCCGCATACCGAATACACAACAAGACAAGTCTTGGTAGAGGAATTCGCGCACGGTATCCCGCTTGATAATTTTCTCGAGAATGGAGGTGGCGTCTTTCAGAAGGAAATAGCTGACGAAGGTCTCGATGCGTTCTTGCGCATGTTGTTAATTGACAACTTCATCCATGCCGATCTGCACCCAGGAAACATCATGGTTCGCTTCTACAAGCCCGAGCAGCTTGACGTACGTCCGAACTTCTCCTTCTTCAAACAAGCGCCCAAACCCGACCCCCAAAAGTCAGAAGACGTCACAGAGGAGGTGCTCCAGCGCTTGAGACCGCATCGAAACAAGCCGAACGCTTGGGTCGCACAGCTGCAGCAGATCGATGAGGAGGGTTACCGACCTCAGTTAATATTCATCGACACCGGATTAGTCACCGAACTGAACGCGGTGAACCGAGCCAACTTCCTCGATCTCTTCAAAGCTATTGCGTCGTTTGATGGCTACAAGGCCGGGCATTTGATGTGCGAGCGGTGTAGACAGCCTGATGCGGTCATCGATAAAGAGGTTTTCGCGCTGCGCATGCAACATCTGGTCCTGGGTGTGAAGAGTCAGACGTTCGCATTAGGGAACATCAAGATTGGAGACATTTTGAACGAGGTCCTGTCGATGGTGCGGACACATCACGTCAGGCTCGAAGGTGACTTTGTAAACGTCGTTTTGAGCATCTTGCTGCTAGAGGGCATCGGACGAAGCCTCGATCCGAACTTGGATCTCTTCTCTGGGTAAGTGCACCTCTTGTCTTACTTTGTGTGTCTGTAGCTGCCTTAGCTTGCGACGTTGAGGTCCGTACTGACTTCGTCTCCCATCCAATAGTGCACTGCCAATCCTCCGTCAACTCGGTTCTCAAGGCGGCGCCTCCATGGTCCGCAGCGGCGATCTGTCCATGGTCAAGATCTGGGCGGGCCTTGAGGCTCGCAAGTTCCTCCAGATCTCCATAGACAGCGTGGAGAGGTGTGTCAAATACGATCAGCTCTCGCCCAACATCTAATGCTTGTCTCTGGTCTCCGCACGTGGCGCATATGTGAGCCTTTGGCGGGCACAACCAGAGGAAATAGAGTGAGGCGTTTGCTTGGTATAGAAAGAGTAGTGAAGAGTCAACGCGATGGGCGGAGCGGTGTCGTTTTGGTCCCGTGCATCGTTGGGATGTGTGCGAATGGAGTGCTTTCACTACTTTCCGCAGAACAACGCCTGCTTTTCATACCCATTGGTGGATTTGGGGACTCCGACGTTGACACATCGCTTGGCCACCGACATCGAACAAGCTCAGCTCTCCTCATTGGATCCGGCAGCAGGATGAGGCGGTGATGTGACGTGATACGCTTAAACCTTGTTCGGGGACAAATCTGGTACAGCTCATCCCTAGAAGACATTTTCACACCAGCGACGCCAGTTAGCATAGTCGCAAAGGGAAAAACCTGAGTGTGTTCATGCATAAGCTGTGAAAACTATCGGTCCTGTCAAAGAATGGATGTAGTGGGTCGCCAACGGATCATGCACAGGTCCCGTGTGCAAGCCTCTCTCCTCCTCCTCCTCCTCCTCCTCCTCCTCAGCCTGTGCACGGCGAGCACCTCAATCTCAGGCTCTGCTCGAAGAGTCTGGGTGGTACTACGGAAGTGTCCAACTAGGCTCCGCCAGACCCACCGAGTACACTCTGGGCACCGGTGTCCGGGTAGAAGAAAGCCGCCACCCTACACAGTCCCGGTCAGTAACAACACCGTAGCAAGTGTCAAGGCGATCTAAACTTACGCAATGATGACATAGGCAGCAATGAGCAGCGCTCCTTCGAGATAATTGCTCCTCCCATCCAGGACCAGGAAGTTCACGACGAAGGCCGTCACGAAGAGACTGATGGTCTCAAAGAGGTTGAAGAACAGGCTCATGTCTCTTTCCAGGATCCAGCCTAGTAACACCACGAACGGCGTGACGAACAGCGCAATCTGGATGCTGCTTCCGACGGCAACACCAATGGCGAGATCCATCTTGTTCTTGGTGGCGACGGTCACGGCAGTGACGTGCTCGGCAGCGTTACCGACGATAGGGAGGATGATAAGACCAATGAACGCTTGGCTGACAGGCGATTGGTCGATCATGGCAGGAATGGCGTCGACGAGAAACTCGGCGCAGACGGCGACCAGACCGGTGGAGATCAGTAAGAGGAATACAGCGGTGGTGCGCGACATAACAGGTGCGCCTCGGTCGTGTTCTTTGAGGGTGGCTATGTTCTCGGACGGTGCCAATGATCGCTGGTATGGCGGGATGGGGTCTGATAAGCCAGTTGGACTGTTTGAAGCCTTATTGAGACGATCCGGGAGCGAGTTCGCGCGGCGTAAACCAGATGGAGTCGTTCGGAGAGAGACCACAGTGGAGGCCACCGCTGGTAAGGCACCTGGTGGTGGCGTCACGAAGACATTGTTCGACAGCATCTTCGGCAAGGCAGGACGGAACGCCGGTCGTGCAGAGAATTGACGCAAGTTGAAGGAACTTCTAGACACGGGCAGATCCTGTCCAATGCGGACTTCGTCCGCAAACCCAACGCGTGGTTCAGGATGCTCTGCGGTGACGGGCTTCTTGCCTGCCTTGCGGAGAGAAGCTTTCTCATCCATGACGATGACCTCTTCGTCTTGGCTGTGATGTTTCTTGTGCCCCTTTTTGGTCTTCTTCCTAGACTTGCGTTCTGGAGACTTCAACGTGGTTCCTTTCTCGGCCTCGAAATCCCGGATCCTTGGCTCGGCAGCGCGTCGATCATTGTCACCGTCAGTGTCGGCCTCATCACCGCTCACGATGGCGTGGAAAGCAGACCCGCGGCTCTGTCCGTTGCCAGCCACGTTGTGGTTATCGAACAAGCTCCCGTTTTTTTCCCCTACTGGCGAGCTCAGAACGGATGGGATCGATGGGGTGTTGGTGGAGCTAGCGCTTGATTTGCGACGCCTCCTGTGCCTGAAAGCTCGCTTGATGCGCTTAGTGGTGGTATGAGAGCCGGACGTATCCGTATCAGTACCACTGGATGAGCTAGACGTATCGGAGGAGCTTGAAGATCCCAACATGTCTGCCAGCACACCGGGATGTGACTCTTCATCGATGATTTGCTGCGGTGTGCTCTCGTACATATACGCGTGTGACTTCAGCTGAAAGAGCAAGTACAGTACGTAGACAAGCAGAAGTACCTAACACTGTCAGAGAGTTTGCAGCGAGACAGGTGCAATGGACATACCACACTGGTGCCACGACTGATCTTGAGCACCTTGAGGTCGGCATCGCCGGTATCCGCAAAGGAAGCGTGAAACGCAGTCTGCAGAACACAAGAATGAGCCACACAGTCCATACACAGTGCGCCTAGTACTGAAATGCTGGAGAGAGAGGTTCTGCCGAAGAGAAGCTAGCTTACTGGTAGGAGAAGACTCATGACACTGAGGCTCAAAAGACAAGCACTCATTTGAGTCACGGTGCTGTTGTAGATCTGATATAGCCGTTTTTAGCTACACGGTCAGACAATCAGACATGCCGTTCGCTGCTCACCTGCTCTCTGAATCGAAGGCCGCCGAACAGGAAGGCCATTCCAAGGATGAGGAGCAGATTTGCCAGGATCGAACCCAGGAGGGAAGCTTGGACGATGCGAATCTCATTCTGTGACGTGGTGTGAGGGACGGACTTGAGGTATACAAAGAGTGGGGAAGACGGACCTTGACGAGTGCAATGCTGTAGATTGACGAGTGTCAAAGTAAGTACATGGATGTTCAGTGTGTTTGAAGAACGCATGGAAGCTAGTAGCTAGATTGCACGGAAAAAGTAGAAATGGAACGGGGCTTTGCTTCGATTGCTCTCTGCTTGACATACATGCTAAGATACAGTTAGTCAATGCGTCTGGCGTACCAACGCACATGCGCCACTCACAAGATAATCAATTCCACTGCATTTCCAAACGTGACGTTCATGAGTGCCCCGATGGTGTCACCGAGTCTGCTAGCAACGCTCTCGGTGGCATGACTGAGCATTCCCGCAAGTGGAACGATGGCGACCGCGTTGAGGGCAAAGACAATCGTTGGGCTCGCCCCTGCAGCCTTGACAGCAATGCCGGCGGGGACGAAGACCAACAGGACGTTGATCCAGCTATGGCACAAGGCTTCTTTCGTGTGCAAGCCGAAGCGGAGACATCCTTTGCGGATGCGAGCTGAGAGGTTCGCCTTTTCTGTCGTCTCTAGGGCGGAAGGTGTCGCTCCCTCAGCTTGAGACTTATGCGGAGGTGGGGCAGGGGGAGGGACAGTCGATGCATCGTCGGCGTCGTTGTTTCTAGTAGCACTGCTCCCGCTGTTGCTGTTGCTGTTGCTGTTGCCAGCGCTGTGATGCCTTGCGGCTGCAGATCTAGGCGGCAAACTCGCAGCATTGTTGGTGCCCACGGGTGAGTTTGTGGTTGGGAGAGTGGTGTTGCTGTCCGCGACAAATGAATTACGGTCCAAAGCGTGGTGTTTTGCCCATGAGTGTATTCGGTCTACAATACTAGAGTCGTCAGAAGGTTCTCCCATCGATGGACGGAGGCAGGTCTGCGTAGGCGTCGGGGTGTTGAGAGAAGACGAGCACGAGGGCGGCGGGACGACGTTGTGAGGGTGGAGGCAAGACGGCAGCGGAAGGTAAGGTGAGGCGCCTGGAAGGGTCAGAATGCCAAGACGCGCTACCGCGGCACACGAAACCGCACACCCTCAGTCAGGGCTCGGCCGCCCAGACTGCTGGCGACGGAAGACATGGCACTTGGCCGGCCTCAGGACTCACGCATGTCAGAGGGACGTGGACGGCGGATGGCGGACGGCGATGTGGACGGCGATGCGGATGGCCGTGTAGGTACGGGCGGCCCAACCTGAACGGTCACGGAGGGGAGAAGGACGGAACGGTGGCGATGAAGCGATGGATGGCATCGCACCAGTGTGCTGTATCACAGAGCACGACAGAGCAAAACAGCCTTTGGCAAGCACACTCGCCCTGGCGTCGTCGCTCCGGCTTGTGGGCGACTTGTCTTCACATTCCCCGTCTTGTTCCACCCGCACGCTCGGCCACGACGCCTCACCATCGAGCACAGCCACAGCCGCCGCGCTCCTTCGGCTCTAGTCCGACGCCTTGTCCGCTTGGCGGAGCAGCTTGCATGGAAGGCCCTGTTCCGACCGTTGCGTTGCTCGGGCTCGAGTGGCGCTGAGTCTGGTGTTCCATTGATACCGTCATGTGCGTGGCAACATCTGGTCTGCTGCCTTCAAGTCCAACGTGGATTTGCTTGATCCACAGCCATGCCTGGCCGTGTCAGACAGAAGCTCGTCTACCCGATCCCCGTGCACCAGTCATTCGTTCCTCCATCTTGCTCGTCGGCTCCCTCGCCTTCGTTTCCATTCCATGTCGCATGCACGTCCCATTCCGTGAGACCTTGGACGCCGGGGATCAAATGCTCGCTGAAACGACTTCGCTGGTGACGCAAGGAGACCTCTCCGACGGCAGAGCTACGTCCGGACCTAGTGCTGGTTGCCGTTGGCTTGGGGCGTGGCGTCCAACATGAGGGCATGCGCTGCTTGCTGTTCGAGGACGTCCGCTTGGTGTACCGCGGCTTGCACAGTTTGCTGCTCTTCAGCGTTCAGGTTTTTGGCCAGGCTCTCGTACAGTTGAGGCTGTTCTTGTTGGAGTTCTGGGAGACTGTGAGCAGACCGATGTTTACCAGGATGTCTGAGGGGATGACTGACGTAGTAGCGCATCCCTGAACAGTCCATACGGCTCCACCTTGTCCAGAGGAGTCTCCAGAAGACTCTCTTCTTCAAGCTCGTCGTCGTCATCGTCGCCGAGCGCAGTAAACTTCTGAGCCTGCAAATTGTCAGCTAGGGAGAAGGGAACGGAGGGTTCGATAACTCGCCTCTTCATTGAGGAACTGTAGGTACGCTGCACTCTCGTCTTTGACGTCTTCCACCTCATCGACCTCCTGAGTCCAATCTACCTCGCCCTCCCATTCCTCTTCTTCGTCGTCTTCGTAGTCACCACTGAGGCCGAAGTCGTCTTCCTTGGTAGCCT